>JABUQX010136047.1:0-29325 GCA_015478945.1 Trachelipus rathkii | reverse complement strand
GATATATGTTGGATGAAAAGGGAACGACTGGAGGATAGTAGGAAAGTTGTGAATGGCAGGAAGGCAGTGGTGCAATTAAACTGTTGGTGGATGCAAGGGACTAAGGCTGAGTGCGCTAGGGTCTTACATGAGGGTATGTTGTTACCTGTGTTAATGTGTAGTAGTGAGACTCATGGTCTGGAATAAGAGGTATAGATCTAAAGTTCAATGTGTTCAGATGGACAATCTATAAGCGTGTTAGTGTGAAAAGAATTGATAAAATGAGGAAACAAGGTATTAGAGATATAGTGTGTGAAGAAAAGGGGTAAATGAGAGAATAAACGAAAGTACATTGAGATGGTTTGGTCATATGGAAAGGATAAATGACAGTCGGTTGGTTAAGCGGATGTATAGTGGTGAGTGTGTTGAAATTGACAGGCTGGGAGACCGAAGAAAAAGTGGATTGAGTCAGTAAACGAATGCCTGAAGGAGAGAAATGAAAGTTTGGCAGAGGCGAGAATAAAGGCATAATAGAGTGAATGGCGGGGTTTTGTGTGGGGATATGGCTGTGGCCCACCCGCCAAGGGATGAACCCTTAAGATGACGAGAGATGATATAGTGAGGGTCCGTCGCGGTTCCGTGGAGCTCTAGGGTGGATTTTCTGACGGCGCCGAGTTCTCACTAAGAGGTATAGAGGGGGCGGTAAGACTGGGCTTTCTTTTCGACTTGTGTCATATTCTTCTACTACTTCTCTTTTCCAATGCATGTCACGCACTTTGCCCCCAGTTTTGGGAGAAAAAAATGGAAGATGATGATGATGATGATGATGATGATGATGATGATGATGATGATGTTATGATGATGATGATGATGATGATGATAGCAGTATATATATAGATATTTATTTTAGATATATATAAATATATATATAGAAAGAAAGATATATATATATAAATATATATATATATATATATATATATATATATATATATATATATATATATATATATATATATATATATATAAAAGCTTTTTTTTTATCAAGCATTTAACTTCAAGTTCGTTCCGTATTTCTTCGAAATGAGAAAATATCAAAAAAAAAAAAAAAAAAAAAAAAAAGGAATAATGGGAAAAGAATCTTGATATTTGACGGCTATAGGTGAAAGGTAAACGATTTCATATTTCCTTGTGCAACGTTGTTAATTAACTAGCAATAAAGTAAATGATTCTGAGTGTCAACAAGTGAGATCTGTAACTTGAAGTTATGATAATAGCTATCTATCTTGCTTTGGTTTTCAAGGCAAGGTGGTCTTTTCCATTGTCGATTCCTAAGTTAACTATTCAGTTATTAATTATTAATTATTAATTATTGAATAAAATAATATTTAGTAATTTAAAATGATTAGTTTTAATTGAAAGTAGTAGCTTTTGTTTCTAAGAGAAACATTTCAAAAAAGTCTCTAAAATTGCATAAAGATTTAGTGGATGGCGGTTAATATATTCTTACTTGTGAATGTTGGACTCTATTGCTCATTACTCATGTTGAAAACCCTACAAAAAATAAAGGTGAAGAACATTCAGTTATTGATGACGTCTATAATAAATATTTTGAAGGACATGAACAAGTAGCGGAAACAGATGAGCATAGTAACATACATTAGTTTGAAAATTTTTCATTATTAAAATCCAGAATTCCTCATATATTGCAGTTGGCAATGCGTTATCACCTGAAAAGACAAGTGACAGATGAAATTGGAAGAGTGAGAAAAGTAGTTGTGGTTGCCAGAAATGCCCTCTTTAGATTCGATTATTATGAATGAGCGAGTTAACAAGGGAGTCATTTTGAACCATGTTTATAATACCAGCAATATATTACAATCTGAGGATTTGACTCCAAGCTTGTCCTACAAAGAGTGGAAGACGTTCATCCTCCTACTTTCCCAAGCTGGCAGTATTCTAATTAACTACATAAGACATTCAATGGATAAAAAAGAAAGCATATTCTTTTGGCTGGAATATACTTAGATGCAATGTATCGAGAGTCATTAAGGAAAGCTCAGAAAGATCAAGTGCAAACTGCTTTTTATGATGTAGCTTTTCAAATTGAAAGTATTAAAGGGGAGGGAGGAAGGAGATGAAGAAATAAAATAGTTATATGAATGCCAATGACATAAGCTCCAAAGTTGTATCAGGCGAGGTTACGTTGGCATATCCTTTGCATGACGCGTTATTGTAGGGCTAAATGTTCAGAGACAAAACAAGTGACCATTAAATTGACCACAGGCAATATACATACCCACATCAATAAGACTCGACACTAAAAATAAAATAAAGATCAAAAAACAGGTTTCTATAAGAACTGCGCCAGGAACATGTAGAAAATGATCAGACCCCCCGCAGGTTACGCTCACCCCATTCACACGCTACCACCTCCGCCCAATAAATAATTTCAAGAGAAACCTGAATTGGCTGACAATGCGATAGCACTATTAAATTACAATTTTTATTGCTTTTTCGTTAATCAAAACTATAGATCACCAAACAGGCTCTCAGAGGGGTGCAAGATGTAAGCTGCCTATGATTCCTGGATTTGAAATTAACATAAAAATCTTCCGAATTAGGCTTTATCAATAACCCAAAATTAAAAAATAGATTTTTTTTCATTGTCGATATATTTTTTATTTTTTTTTATTTTTTTTTTAAAGAAACATACATCTATATATACATCGGTTAAATGTATGATTAAAAAGTGTTTGGTTTAAGCGAATTTTACTTTTACATTGTTTACGATGATGACAAAAATAAAAAGATAAAGTTACAAATGATAAAACATAAAATGAATAGATAAAACTTCGCTCCTATAATTAATAAATTTAAATTGATTTTTTTTTTAATAAAAAAAGTAAATTAACGAGATACTAAAATTGAGAAAAATCGTTACACCACGCAGCCAAAATCGCAAAAAAAAAATGAATAACTATGAACGATCGAATCTCTAGATTGCAAAGCGAGTGGGAAACAGAACCGGACCGGCAAGATCCCTCGAGAGAAGCAGTTAGAAAGTCTGATATACGAATACGGATAAATCAGAACAGAAACCGGATATCCTGGAGTCACAATAAGAATCGACACGTAATCGGAATCGGCAAATAACTCAGGAATCAGGAATAACGGCAAAAAAAAATAAAGAAACTCAGAACTGACGTCAGCCCAGGCCATGATGCCCCCCCGCTCCTCTGCCAAAGAAAGAGAAATCGAAACCGAAAATCAGATCCGAACAGGTAACCCTGATCCCTTGATGCTGAAGCACCCCTCAGAAGCAATTACGCAATCGAATACAGAGAATCAGAGTATCGGAACCGGCAAAACAGAAGATCACAAAATTTCAAGGAACCAAAACTAAAGGGTTAATGAAAAATAAGGGCTATTGCAAAAGATAGAAAAAGTTTGTGAACATAAAAGAACACACGAACGAAACAGAAAAAAAAAAAAAAAACAAAAAAAAACAACAAACAAAAAAAAATACTCTAATATTTTTCAAATCAACATAGAGGACCCCAGACAAAAAAGCTAACATAGTTTATTTAATACAATTTAACCAGACAACCCAAACACATATAACCTCAATACCGTATAACAAATAAATAATAAATAACATAGAAAAAACAACTCCATCAAAAACCTCAAAATTTCATAAGGTCTAAAGAATATAATTAACAAATACTAGCACAAATTCTACTTTGGAAACATAAACTGTTAATATACACAGCCAGACAATAGAACATATCATACCCTTAATGACCAAAATCAGCTATCTATACCTCAAAAATAAATATAAAATAACAATAATAATATAATATAAAAAGAAAGAATTAAAATAATACTACATAATAACAAAAACGTCAATTACTATATAACTCCTAAGTATATCTAAAAATCGCCCCTCAATTTATGTAAAACTACTAACAATAATAAAAAAACACAATATAATAATACAATATAATACATAAAATACTAATATATATATAACTAGTAATAATAATAATAACAAATACTAATAATAAATATATTATATAAATATATATATGATTCAAGCTCACTTAAAGCATCATGCATGTATAACTAAAAAAACTATAACAGAAACTACACGAAAATAGAATAATCATATTATTAATCAGAGATACATTTAATACTCACCAGAGAAATTAAATAAAAAAAAAAAATAACGCATATTAAAAAATTTAAATTGTCTAAAAAAATATTGGAAAAAATCTACATTTTTATGAAGATAAACATAACCAGAGCTTAGGACGTTGCGCCCAGCCGCAAGTTGCGCGCTAATGACGCTATGTCGCCCACTAATCAATTATGTAGCACCAGCCAAAGCGCAACCCCCAAATTTTATAAAAAAAAAACGCGGCCCTAAAGACCAAAAGCGCACAGCCATTCTCTGACGCACAATCTAACCTTAGAACAAGTTAAAACTACTAGAAGTACGTGCAAACTTGCTATCCATTCTACATAAACCAGTTGTAAAACCAAATTAAACTTATAAATATTATAAAATATATATATTAAATATTATAATAATATAATAATATATATATAATACTATAATAATAATAATAATATAATATATATATAGTAATATATATAAAAAATATATATATATAAAATATATAAAATAATATATAATAATATTATACATAAATATAATATAATAATATATATAATATAATATATAAACTTTAAAAATTAATATCATACTATATTAATATATATTATAAATAATAATAATAATAATAAACATAATATATATATATATAAATATATATATATTATAATAAATTATATATATATATAAATATCATTATATATATAATATATATATATATATAAATATATATAAAATATACATATAATAAATTCATAAATATAATTAATTTCAGTAGTTTTTAAATACAAATAAATATTGGCAACTATGGCTCTGAAAATTTCAACTATCTTCAGCATTCAAGAGCCTGAAACCTCACTCGGGGCGAAAGATACACTGACCACAAGGACATGGAGGAGGAAGAGACGTGTAGAATATTAGATTAGTTTACCGTGTTTTAATTACAAAAAATAATTAACATGTAGTTTTTCTATTTCCTTATAAAAGCATGCTTTTTATTATCGCACTAAAAAGTTTACTTTGCAAAATAAATTTAGCAGAAACAGCCACCGACCGTGAAAAGTCGCAAGCGCAACGAGAGCCAATTGGGCGCTAATGTAACAAAAAATAAGGCGCATAGGCGCTAGGCGCCAGCATAAGGTCAGCGCAAATGGCATAGGACCATACGCACGCAGGGACGCACTCAAAAAAATAAATAGGCGTACGCCACACTCTGAGAATACAAGAAGCCTGTACTCACAAAAGAACGGTGAGCGCGCAAAGTTGACCAAAACTGTATGAAATTTTTTCTTGCTTATTCCTAAAGGATACCACACGGGAGCCTAAAACAACAACGCATAGGACAAGAAGTCGGGGTTCTCGGCCTACGAAAGAGGACCCCGACGGAGGACACTTAAACAGTCCCCTCGGTCCTCACAGTCGCGCTCGGAACCCCTAAAAATAGGCAAACCTAACAGAACCAAAATAACAAATTTTCTCAACCAGGAGCAAATAACAACAAAAACAACCTTATTTGAGCCACCATCTGCTTTACGATAAATTCATGCTAAAGGCAATGAGCAGGTCGAATGAGTCATAATAACGCCTTTGTAACCCCAGGCACATAACCACAAGCATAATACAACAACCGAAAAAAAAAATATACTAATAATTATAGTCCCTGTTATTTTTCGATATTATGAAATTAAAATAATTTTTATTTAAGTTTTCACGCGATGCAGATGCGTTGATGAATCCAAAATCGATATTTATTTACAAAAAAAATGTAGGACTAGTTATAGTTATTCTCAGTTAACTGCAAATGTGGATCTTCGTGGAAGATGCTGAGCAATAACACCCACTCTACAAGTATATAATATAAATATACATATATTATATATTATATAAATACTACCTACCTACTCACCCAATAACTTATCCTAACCCTCATAAATACTAACCCCTACCCCAACCCATAATAATAATTAAGTAACTAACAAAATTAAATCATATAATTAATATAAAATATATACCTATAAAATATAAATATATAATATATTAAAAAATATAATATAATAAAAAATATAAATTATAATAAAAAATATATAATAAATATATATAAAATATATATAATATAATAATAAATATATAATATAATAAACCCATATAATATATAGTTGTTGAGGTCATTGTGAAAGTGCGGACAGTGCTTATTCGAGTAGCTCATCCGCTTGAAAATAGTATATAATTTATTTATTGTTAATTATATATTTTGATAAGATAGCAATGTAGATTTGTGAAAGTTATCTTAATTACAGTAATAAAATATAAAGAAGTTTATTATATTAAAATCATATCAGCTTGGTGTACCACTTATATAGATTCCAGTGAAGTTTTGCACTGAGAAGTTATTATAAAAGATACAGTTCTCAAGATTTTTATTTATTTTAATTTTCATTTGTTCGTTTTATATTTTTTTTGATATGCGAATTTATTAGTAGGGTAAACTAATGGAAGGGTTACGTAAAAATATTGAGATTTATTTATATTTATTATCACAAAATCTAATTTTAATTAATTATAGCACATTAAAAACTTCTTTTAACTTATAAGGTTTAGCGATAATTGAAACTTGACATATTATCCCATTTTTCGACTTTGTTTATTGGCTTTTTTTCTATGTTCGTGTGTAGTGCGAACATGTGTGTTACAATGTGTGAACAATGGTGTGATTGTGATAGTGCTGTGTGAGAGAAGCATGGACAGAATTTGCATAGATGCGAGACTTCTATATGATCTTCACCAACAAATACACTGGCTTAAAATTTTTCTAAACGATCTTTCTTTACCGAATATGAAGAAAAATACCACCTCTATAACCGTCATTATAAGCCCATAATCTTATTGCATGCATTGTCTGAAGAACTCAGAATGACTAAAGAAATGTCAAATTCCTCTAACTACGTTGTAACGTATCAACTAATAACTTTATTCATAATTTCCGTCTAAAGAGGGGAATATGTATATTGTATCATTATGATTAACAATAAACAATCCTGTAAAACAGTCTCGTGAATCTACGAAATCACCTAATTCGCAAAAATTGTTCTGGGCTTAAAATCTTTCTTCCTATCTACCATACAATTATCTTTGCTATCTGGACTATGTTCTCCCTAACAAAAGGCTCAGACATTTTTTGGTCTCTTGCAGAGACTCTATAATATCTTCTCATCCAAATACTGAATCTTCGATTTAGGGGATTTCAAAATGTACACAACACGAAATGGTTGGGATCCTCTCATACTGAATTTAGAGTGGAGGAAGGAGGCCGACATTCATTTCAAAGCATTGCTCCAACCGATTGGAGCAACTAATAAAGATAACCAACAACTCTCCGGATCGTCCTAACCCAAAATTCTTGAACCACGTGCTTCAACCTATGTTTCAACACTAGTCCTCTCTCTCTATAAAATACACACACCTTCCGACATCACTAATGGGTAATACACCACAACCTAAATATATCATCTTAAATTATAAATATACTATTTCATTCTCCAACAGCTCCATTCTGCCTTGTGCGCTCTTTCTGGCACTTTTGATCGCGAATATAGGGAGGCTTTGTGAAAATGCTTCTACGACTAACTATCAATAATTTGAAATGCACTGCTGTTTCCTCTGTGATGCTTGCGGCTTCTGCGAAAAGGTGGGAGCCGAAGTAATCGGTTGATGGAGAATGAGCAGGTTCATTCCATTCTAATAAATCTTTCTCTCCTCAATAATCCATGGTTCGATCGTGCTTGTTCTCTGCCATTCAGGCTGAGACAATGCGTACTCCGGGAAAAAAAGGTGGAAAACTTACCTCGTTCTACCGATAATCACTGCTCGCTACAAATTTTCATTTACAGCTAAAAAATCGTTGCCAGAAGATAACTCCCGACGAGCCAAAGCGGGACTTTCCATCAGAACGAAAGTGCAGCTAAAGCACTCCTTGGGTTCTACCTATCGTAGATAAACATCTTTCTGGCCAGCTACTTGCCCAAGACAAACTACCAACAAACTTACTGTAAAGATCTACCTTTCAACTCATCTTATGCTTCTGAATAGAGGTCTGTTGCTAACTCTTCCAACGTGAATCAAGAGCCTAAAATCTCTTCGGCCTCCTCTTCGCTCAACTAACACCTGGCACGATTACTGGACAATATTCCTCTTCTCCTCCTTTCTACTTCTACAGGTGTCCTATGCCTAATTGCCTGAGGATACATTTGATGCGATGCATAGGCTCCCTGAAATCTATTGAAAACGTTAGGAGGCGGGATGGCCGGATAGACAATTCCTCACACCAGATGAGTCTTGAGGAGATCATGTGCTTCCGCTATATGCCAAGAGACCCCTTCCTCTCGTATCAACTAATTGTACTAACTAAATGCAACCTCAATAAACTAACACTATCATCGCCATCCAAGTAAGTATTGACAAGACGCGGATAAATGATACCAATATATCACGAAAAAAAAGGAAACCAGAACTCTGAATCCTAAGTCTAACCTATAGACACCAACATAATAGCTCTAAACAACTGATATTCTAATCTAAAGACTTTGAACACCATTCATCAACTAAATCATATTTTCTTAGACACATCTGAAATATCAAATAATCACCATATCTAAATTCCATGAAATCAGCCAGATAAACGGCTATTCAGCGACACGTACAGAAGGCAAATCAATACTGGATGAGTATACAATTCCAAATCTAACAGATATACTAAAAAAAAAAAAAAAACAAACAAAAACAAAAAAAGCCACCAAATAAAAAAAAAAAAACAATAACAAAAAAAAAAACAAAACCAAAAAAACACCACCCAACCCCAACCAAAAACAAAACAAACGACACCAAACCACCAAACCAAAAAAACACAAAACCAAACAAAACAAAACCCAGAAAAAAAAAAAACCAAATGACAAGGATATTATACCACCCTCTGGCACAACAAGCAATTGAGACTTACAAATAGTAAAAAAAAAAAAGAGATGCGACTTGACATATCCAAAAGCATTGACCGAGGATATGGCCACGCAGTCAGACGGCGATTTGACCTTGTTCCTTTTGGAGTTTCCTCCTTACGCTTGATCTTATTACTGTCATATGACTTTCTTATCAAATCGCTCACACAACCCTAATCACAGCTGTTCCGCTATCGATGGTGAAGCCCGACCATATCACCTATCATATCCAAATAATATCATGTCATAGTGCGATAAAAAACTAGGCAATCCCAAACATACCAACCGAGGTCCCTGCTCTTATCTACCTACTTTATTACCTAGACTACCATCAATTACATACATTCTCTACCAGTCATACCAAACACTTAAACTCATACTCAACCAATCCAAATATGCCACCGACTCGGACCACCTCGACCTTCATCCCTCTTCATCCATTTTCCAATCCCTCACTGCTCCTCTTTTCTCACTAGAAACTTGACCCTCTAGGATAACCTACCAAATCCTTCTACCAACCATCTCCATTCCACTACCAACTCACACCGCAACCATCATCTGACGACCCCTAGAATTTCCGGCTCGGGGTCCGACCTGCGCGAAACCTCAGCGTTGAATATACACCTATCTCTCCCTTAACCCCCCAAACACTAATCTACCCAATCTTCCCTCCATACAACACCAAACATAACAAACCCACCCAAAACCCCCACAAGAAACAAACAAACAAAAAAAACTTTTCTAAACATAATATAAAAACCTTTAGTCAATAGCACTTTTTTTTCCGGGTTTATCTATACAGCCAAATTGAAGTGAAATGAACTTCGACCAAAAAAAAAAAAAGAAAAAAAAAAAAAAAAAAACTTAAAACAAACAAAAAAAAAAAGAATGATACCTAGGAAAAACCATCAACAATCAAACCCAATAAAAATAGGTTTGACCAATAGATGACACAAAAGAGCCTCAAAGAAAAAACTGGGAGTTCTGTTAGAGTGCGAGACTTTTATTTATCTCCTTTGCACAACAGTTACTCCAGTTATACAAGGGTTCTCATCACGCCCTTTGATGTAAAGTACTGCTCTCAATCATCTAGGGGAAAGGGCTCAGGATTATCACCCAGGCTTTAGCGATAGGCGTCGAGTCAAAGAGCTAAAAGACATAAAAACATGATACCTAGATATACCATTAATCAAGATACACTTGCAATAAAGGGTTTGGTAATAGCAGGCGCAATTTTTCGCCAACATGTTACAACAACGCGCCAATAATAGCCCGATAATAGCAGGCAAAGCAACGCTTAATTAAGGAGCTTTACCACTCGACCGTAGCCGCCATCATTTATTAAAGAACGACCCATACGCAGCACAAAGGGGTGCTGTGTCGCAACAATGAGTTAGTGTTAGATGTTAGCAAACCCATGAACCTAGTATCCGCTACGCAAAGTGCACTCCCTTCAACTATTTCCTGGCCGCAGCTGCTCTGTGGATTTCATATCATTCACAATCCTTCTGTCGCTTTCCCTAACATACCACAATATAATAACCTCTCCCTCCATCTTTAAAGCCCGACGTACATAAGAATAAAGATCTCATAACTAGATACAGACTATATTGACGTCCCTAGTTAGAAATTATTCGTTGGATGTATAACACGCCCACTCCTTGAAAAATATAGGGCTTTGCCCTAAAGTGAAGGCGGTCCACGACGTAGATAACTGGTAAAAAAAAAAAAAAAAAAAAAAAAAACAAACACAAAAAACATAGAAAAAAAAATTTATTATTAACTAAAGATAAAAATATGAATATAACATATACTATATATATATAATAACACTTATAAGATACTTTACCAACTAATACTATAAACCTGAAACAAAAAATCAAAAATACCATAAAATAATCACTAATATAATAAATATATAATTAACATCTCAGAGGCTAACGACGGCGGACTTAAAACATAATCATAGCACTTAATTGACCGCTCCTGACTAATCAATATACTAAACTATCATCAAGTGAGCGCTCGTAGAACCAGACTCAAAATCGGGACAACACAATGGTCGAAAAAAACATAGACAAAATAAAAATAAAAATAATAAAATACAATAGTAATATACAATAACAAATTGTACTATTTATAAACTTATAAATTACGAATACACATATACAAAAATAAAATATATAAGAATAATTAATACTATATAATACAGTACTAAACAATATAAACAACGAGGCACTGCCACATAAACTCGTGCAATAACTCCGCGCCCATGCTCAAAAAATAAAAACCACGAGTTAAAATAATTTACTCAAGAAAATATAACGTCAAAAAATTCATTCTTCAAATTTAATGCAAAAGTACAAATGAATTATAAATTTTTTTCAGTGTTCTTTTTACTCCTCTCCTTCACTATGCAGTGCTCATTCAAAATCTTGAGACAAGAAAATTACAAATTACAATATAGATAAATCATATATTAAAGAAAGATAAATATGTAAATTTAAACGAAAAAAAGTAGCTCCGCGAAAATACATCCGCCACACTAAAATATGTTTTAACGCCTAATAAATTAACTCTAAATATATCAATAAACAAATTAATTTCCAAAAATATTTAGATATACGTAATCCTATCAACAAAAAAAATCAAACCAACAAACAATCAACACAATAAAAATAATATAGCAAAAGACAAGGAAAATCATAACATAAACACTTTTATCCGTGAAATTATAATTTTTTTACAAGTTCAATAGTATACTTTTTTCCAAAACTTTTTCAAAGTCATTTAATAAAACACTCCGGATTTAAAAATTTAAGCTACAAAAAAATAAATATAAAAATAAACCCAAATTTACCTGTCTCGATGTTTCTAGTGTTCGAAGATACCAACATAAAAAAACATCATATATTTACAAAAATTCTAACTGAATTGATAAAAAAAACTTGCCAAAACTATTTGAAAGGAAAACTAGAAAAATAATTGAATAAATTTCCCATTATATGCATAAAAAAAACCACTACACTGGAAGAAGAGCCAAACATTACGCCTCAACACCTCCAAACACATAATTTCTATAAATACATCTAATATAATATTAGTAAAAATGAAATACAACATAAAATATAAATAAATATAACATCGCCTACCAATAAATAAAAATAAAGATGCATACAAACAACGCTAAGACCAGTCAACTAATGTGGCTTTTCCTCAGACAATTGCATTTAGCTGAGTACTTCAGATAGAAAATCACTATCATTTACGCCCGTACCCTTCGCCTACCGTAGATAGTCCTTTAATTGAAAGAACGAAACTTGTAAGCCACAGATGCAGGCGCCCACCCCCCGACGTTCCGACATTTTCTAAGCGGAAATTGGTCAACATCGCAAAAAGTAGTCATAAAAAGGTAAAACAGCATAAAAATAAATATTTAACGATTCAATTTCATGCTTTATTAAAAAATTCTACATGACCCGTATGACAAACTAAGAAATTAGGGTAAATAATGAATATATCGTGTCACTCCAATATAAATCACAATTAAATATCAAAAAATTAAAAAAGGTTAACGACAAATAAATTTGTCCTCCTTAACATCATCCCATTTCGCACAAAACCCCAAAGAAGATTCGCTAATTCCCTATCACCCAAGCCCGTATTATGCTACTTAAACAAGATTCAACAAAACTTACCACACTAAAACTTAATTAACAAAAACAAATAATAAGGTTACCCACTTAAAGCTTCATAACATACCAAAACATGACCCCCCAAAAAGACCCCCCCACAGTCACCCCCTATACTGCATCTCCTCTCCCCTCTCTTACATACTCTCTCTACAATCTCTCGTCTAACCAAGATCTAACCCATCTCTCTCATCTCTACTTCTCTCATCTCTTCTCTCTCTCCTCTCACTCTCCTCTCTCTCTACCTCTACTCCTAACTCGCCTTCCTCTCCTACATCTCTCACCATATAATATACACCTAAAACCCCCTAGTAGTATAACATAAGCACAACTACTAAATAATAGACTACAATAGAAATTAGACATCTACTATCAACTTATAAAACAAAATTATTTTTTTACTTAAAAACATTAAATAAACTATAAAAAATAATATATATATTAAAATCATACTAACTATAAGGCACAATGAATATAATAATGAATATATATAAAATAATATTTTTATATTTTAAATTAATTCTTAAACAAAATGGACATCTTCCAACTTCAGCCAAATGCATTCAAGAGCAGGCTTTGTAGGAAAACATCCATCAAATAGAGCAACACACTAAGAAGACGGAGTCTCCTCTTTTACATTGAACCATGAAACCACCACAATAAGAGTTAATATAC
This sequence comes from Trachelipus rathkii, assembly GCA_015478945.1. Classification (NCBI taxonomy): domain Eukaryota; kingdom Metazoa; phylum Arthropoda; class Malacostraca; order Isopoda; family Trachelipodidae; genus Trachelipus; species Trachelipus rathkii. The sequence continues at coordinate 15,817 of JABUQX010136047.1, read as the reverse complement.
TCCTGACACCAACGCACTGTTTATTACTATAAAATATGATTAAATTAAATGACTATTCATATAGTAGCAGGCAAACATCAATCAAAACCTCCTCCAAGGATACAACTGCATCCAAATAAATATTTCAAAAAATAATGGGTTTCGACACAAGAGAAACAATAAAATGCAGTCCATAATGATCCAAAAAAATGGTTCCAGCTTTCTAAATGCTAAACCTCAACACTAATTAAACATGATAATATATAAATGTAATAAATAGTAAATTGATTTATTTTTTTACATATAGTTGCTTTTATTTTTTTACAGCTAGAGCGGAAAGCCACGGCACATCCTGTGCACGTCAACCCGTTTACAACCAGCAGCACTACGATAACTTATCAACTAACTATAATTACTATAACCACATATATAGAATATATATAACCATAAAATACACTTAAAAATACAAAAATCTAGCATATAAACAACACAACATAAACAAAAATAATAATATATCACCCCTCTAAGACCGACATAGATACTATACTACATATATAACCTAATATATCACAACAACCTCACCCATAGCCCTACCAAAAACTACATATGAAAATGATGTCTGCAGGGTGCTGGCAAAATGATGTTGTAGTAAGAAATACTCGCTCGATAGATAAAGTAAGTAGTAGTTAACCTATTGCATAATCGCAATCTATTATTTAGAAGACTAATAAAATAAAGAACAAAAGAAGATAAGGGAAAGGTAACACCCTCTACGGCTTACTCCGCGCCCCCAAGACTTCGAAACCCCAAGACAAAAACAACGTGTTGCGAAAAATCGGACAATATGCTTACGATGATTAGACTAGAGACTTATCCCACACCCAACAAAAGTATGGTCAAGAAACAAGCGAATCAAGGCAAGACTGGACACACTCTAGTGATTGTCATCCTTGAAGCGGAACTCGATTGCTTAAAAAACCTAGTTCTTGAACATCAACTTTTTTGGGCTTAGGGGGATAGCCAATCGAAAAAGCACTCGGAACAAATAATTGTTCTCATTTCGCAACACAGCCAAATAAGGTGCGGTTCAATCACGGAGAAAGAAGCATAAGTGCCTTGAAAAGGTGCGAGATTCTGTCGTAACTATTTTAAGATCTAATAAATAAAAGTGCGTTTTGCAATAATTTACACAACTACAATATTATTAGAAAACAAAAAGGGAAATAAGGAACAGCTGGAACACAGGTAGATGTCGCACTGAAGGAACTCGAATTTGCTTTAAAAACATAGTTCTGAACTCAACTACTTTTTGGTAGTTGAGGATAGCCACAATCGTAAAGCAATCGAGAGGACATATTTCCTCAATTTCGCACACACGGAAGTGGATTCAAAATCCCAGGAAGAAGAGTCCAAGTAATTCTTACCTATCACACTTATGTTCATTTATTTAAGATCTCTCTACCCCTCTACTCTCTCTCTTCTCTGCTACTACTACTCTTACTCAAATATAATAAAATAATATATAAATATATATATAATAATACTACATATAAAATACTATAATTATAAAAAACTATAAAAAAATACAAAACGTAACAAAAAGTAACTATATTAATTAAAAAAAAATGATATAATAAACCATAACTATCCAAAGCAAATAATATATAACCTAAGTATATCACCTATTACTCCAACTAAAAACCCATATGATATACATACTACACACACACCCACCCCCAACAACCACTCAACATATGGTCCACGCCTTGCAAAGAAACATATATAGAAAAGGGGGTAATTATCAACCCTTACTTTATCAAGCGAAGGAGACATATATAAAGATAGTTAATTCCCAAAATGTACCCATCGCACGACTCAACGAAGACTAATCGCTAAGCGCAACAAACTTCACTTTCAAGTTACTAAGTTTCAAGATTTCTTCTTGTTTTTTCTTTTTAATACTAAATATTGAAATTTCTACGCGATTATCATTAATTTAATTTTACTAAGTTAACTGAAAACTTATATACCCACTAATGTACTCTCTCTTAACATCGTCTACTTCCAAAGTTTCTCTAGTAGTTTACCTTCTTCAAATATTAACAATCTCTTTCAAATATATAATCCTTTACGAATCTTCCAATATTCTATCTAGAAATCCTTCTTCCAATACTTCTACTTTTTCGTCCTACTAAACCTAGTTCAACCAAGTCTACACTCATGACAGACCCAAATACATATATAAATAAAATAATATACTAGATATATATATATACTGATAAAAAATATAATTAATCACATCATACTAATAAATAAAATCCCATACTACCTCAAATAAACAACATAAAAAAACAAACAAAAACCACACCAACCACACCCAAACACAACCCTCATGCAAATTCTAGTATTATAATAAAATACTATAAACCGTAATCCAAACAAATAAACTATCCTATAACTATATATAAACTTAAAACATAATATAATAATAAAACTATGAACCTTAATAATATAAAATAAAATAATAAAAAACCTAAATATATACCATTCCATCCACAAACAATATAGTTAAGGGCGAAGAAAAAGCGACTCCTGTTAAGTTGGGCCAGCATCTTCTTCCTCTAGGCCCAAGAACTCTTAAGTCATAGAGCTACTCTAACGAAAAACTACTTTAATCCAGGCCCACAAGATTTCCGATGCTAGTCCATGACTAAAATAACAATTCAGGCATAACGGGTTTTACCCCTCTTCAATGTTGAAACTCAAAGCATACTAATAAATTCATTTAGGCCTTCACAATTTGTTCTCTCAGCTCTTTCAGCAAGATAGATATTCTAAGACTCATAGTAAAATATCACAACTCACAAGGACAAATCCAGGAAGTATATATACAAGCAAAAAAACAGTAAAAGACGGAAAAAAAACAACAAGAGTTGCTATAAGACCCTTAGGTCGCCCTTATCTATGAAACATAATACGGTACTTTTTCTTAATACCCGCACTTCGCTTCTAAGACAAATCCAATCTTCATTGTAAGCCATCGACCATATCTACAACTTACACTAAATGCTCAGATACTATAGACCTCATTGAAAAAAGTCTGAAACTATCACTTTCTTAGTTATTAAACTTTAGCCATACCATAAGACACTCTAATATACGGATAATTAATCTCCTCTGCCCCTCCAGACGCATCTCTACCTTTTTATTCTCAAAAACTATCAAAGAACAAAATAATATTAATATATATGAATACGTATCATTCCGCAAAGAACTTGAATTCATGAAGCTATTTAGTTCAATTCCTAAAATATCTAACATTGAAATTATTAACATATTTCTTGATTTAATTAATTTATCAAATAATTTTAGATTAAAAAATTATATAATAATACATTCATCAGAAGATACTAAAATATCTCCATGAGGACAAGTAAAACTATATAAATACTTAATCTCTTATTTTATCCAGCTCCAGTAGGACACCCCAAAGAATCCTAGTTCACCAATATAGTCCATTACATACAACAGCATCACTCCCCTCGGATCGACCAAAAACACAATGAAAATACCATCCTATCTGTAAAACACCTACTTCTAGATTTAAACCCACTCCAGCCTCCCTTGGTCGCTATCCATCTACATCTTACCCATCTTTCTCCAAAGAAAAAACCTAAAAAAAACACCCAACTCCCTGCTTGGTTAGCAACACGTCCCAATGCTCACGACGCATCAGCGATGAATATATTTCTTGATTAACATAACAATAAACCAAACGAAGGAGTTAAACTACAAATATAAATATATACATAGTTAGTTGATAACTATAACTATATACCTATAAACACACACAAAGAACATATACCAACATTATAGTTATACACCCAAACTTAATATAAACCTATCAATCCAATATATGTACAGATCCCAAGCTGTACATGGGAAAATTTTTAGATGCTAAAATAACGGCACGTAACAGTACAGACATACAAACAGACAATGATAATAGTAATAATATCGTACATCAGACAAAGTAAACTATCATACTACAAACGATGTACTAACATAAGATATACACAGTATATAACCTCAATCAACTATATATACTATACAAAATATGGAAAAGATACTAAACACAACATATTTTCTACAGGTCGTAATACAAATCAATAATAGAAAAAATACTACCCCATTACGTCCATATTAATATCATACCTAGACTATCACGGATTATATATAAATAAATCCATACGTATAGCGTATATAATACAACCTCAGACCTACGATACACACCAACCCTCGCCACAACCCACAACCTATTAAAATAATTAAACTACAAGATAAATAACCAAACCCTGCTGAAACCTCCCCCCCGTCAACTCACCACCACTACCACCACACACCGCACCCACACCCACCCGACACATATATCAATATATATATATAATATATACTACATAAAATAACTATACTAAATAATAAATATAGAACATACTATAAATATAAAATATACTATTACTATATATAATAATAATAATAACTAATATATAATAAATAATTAATAATAAATAATAAATAATAAATAATAATAAATAATAATAATAATAATTACATAACTATAATAAATCTATAAATAATAAATCAATCACCCCAGCACACTAAAAAAATTAAAAATCATAATCGCCCGTCAAATCAAATAGAAGCAAAGCGAATACAAAATGGTGAAAAGGTGTAACAACTAAACTTAACAAAAATCTTCAAACATATAAAATCAATAATCCTTAAAAACATTAACATTAAATTATTAAATAACTCTCATACTACTTACTGTATCACTCACACTTCCTTCATATTAGGTAAGCACAAAATAAATTGATATTACAGAAAAAACCCGGACGATATGTTACTCCAATCGTTAGGTACAAGTTAAAGATCTTTGGTTGAGAAAGAGAGAAAAGACTAGATAGTTAGATAGATAAATCGAAATAGCAGAAGAAAAGAGAAAAAAGAAAAAAAAAAAAAAAAACGAGCAGAGAAGAGAGGAGACAAACGAGAGACAGAAGGAACGACACAACGAGACGGAAAAAGACGAGAACAAAGCCAAGCCAGCCGAGAACCCCGAGACATAGAAACACCCAATCAAAACAAAAGAGCAGAAAGAAGCCAAGACCATAAAAACCACGCCACACATCCCCAAAAACGAGAAAACAAGACAAACAAACCCGAACAAGAAAGAGACACGAAGAAGAACCACCGACCGCCAGCAATTTAGCATCTGGATCATCTCATAAATAAATGACAAAAACTCTCAAAAGCATACATTATCCACCTAGAATACTCTCACTATTTATTTTCTCAAAAATAACTCCATTAAAAACATTCAGCCTTATATCCCCTATCAAAGACACAATTTTCTTCAGCTCTGCACTACTTCAAAATCTCACTCTAAAAACACAACTAACACCACCGTTTAATCACAACTCCCCATCTCTCCTCTAAATATATCACCATCAACTTCAATAGGACAACCATGAAAGCCACACGATTGATAAGTTTAAATACAACTCTCGAAGGGAAAGACTCTTCAGGCTATTTTAAAACAAGCTAATCAAGCGTAAAACCAGTCGTCCATCAGTGAGTGTGAGAATTTAAATACGAAAAGGCAAGGGATGAAAATAAATCAAGACAAATAAAAATTAAGTAATTATATATCTATATTTTACAATTTAATAATAATATTCAAAATATTAATAAAAATGAGCAACATCAACAAATATTCAAGTTTAATTAAAAAACCCAAATTTGACAGAAATATGGAAAAAATAATTACAAACTGATCAAGTTGTAAAAAAAAAATCACAAAATACTGAAAAACTATCTCTAATGAGCGACTGTACACAGTATAAAACCCCATCAAGGAAAATAGAAAGAACCATAAAATAGCATTATAATACAGTTTTTTATTACTTGGTAAATAAAACCCAATAATATAATAATACTATATATCCTATATATCAAAAATGGTCAATAAAACATTAAACAAAATCACATAATACAATATAAACTAACTAACTACTCAAATAATACTATAACAATAAACTAAAATATATACAATAAATATAGATAAATATAATATATATACTCAAATAACTATAATAAATAAACAAACATAAATATCACTACTATTATAATCTATTTATAATAATATATAACTATAATATAATATATAAATATACTATATATCAAAAACAATAAATATATATAACTATAAATCACTCAAAACATATAATATAGAAAAATGTAATAATATATAAAAACATACATATATAAATTTCACTATATAATATAATTAAAATAGAACTAATAATAATATAAGACAAATAAAACATACAACATACCAGAAATATAAAAAACATAAATATATACAGTATCTACATAATTAATAAAGCTAAATACATTATACTAAAACTCTATATAAATAATATATATATATATATATACTACTAAAACACAGTATAACTATAATATATAACAATATAAATATATAATACTCAAATATATAACTTATTATCTACTAAATACCCATAGATATATAAACATACTAATTAATTATATAGTAAACAAAAATAACTAAATTATAAATCTATATGAATCAAAAATATATAATATGATTATAAATATATATATAAGCTATACATAACGAATAAACCTAAAAAACATCACTAAGCCCATCTAAAAAAAAAACCAACAAAAATCACATAATTAAATTGAGTATAAAAAAATAATCTACTATATATATATAATATATATATAAAGTATATATATAATATACTAATAAAACTTTTACTTATCATCACTATCATTAATATCACTAAATATACTTACCAATACTATACAATACATAACAACCAATACACGACCTATCCCCTAACACATAAAACTACATCACCACCAAATCAATAAATCAATAAAAATATATATTCTAATATATAATATAATCAAAAATACTAACTGAAAAAAAATCAAAACTAACTACATAATACTAACCTATAATATATATAAAATAATATATAAACAATTAATATAAACCTATACCAATGATATAAACTCTATAAAATCAGTTTAGTAGGACCGCACTCCTAAAAACAAATACAAATAATCAGCCAAGTATTTCATTTCCTCACCATCTTTATGCCAACTATTATCTTATAGACACTATTCTAGACAGTCTAAGTAAATCTATTAACAAAACTCCAGAACTAGAAGCATTTATGTTTCATACTCAATTTATTCTTCCTAATATATCAAGCAAGCACCTGACCTAATTAGACTACCTGACTCTAAAAACATACATATTGAACGCCCTTGAGAATAACAATATAAGTAAATACAAAAAAAGTTGAAAAAGTGACTGAATAACCAATTCCACTCCTTTCATATATAAAAAAAAAAAAAAAAATAAATAAAAACTCTATACTAAAAAACTACAAATAAAAACTCAAATTAATAACTACAATACAAGTTAATTAATATAATATATACAACATGATAATATTATTAAATAAAAAACTATAAATTAAAAAAATAATATACCATTCATAAATAATAAAATTAATAAATAAAATAATAAACATAAAAATAAATCGATAAATAGATAAAGATAATAAACAAAAAGAATAATAAATAATTCATAATAAAAAATAATAAAATAAAAACTAATAATATCAAATTAATTACTAATACAAACACCAATAATAATAATAAATATAATATACAAATGAATAATCAACATAATAATAATATAACATATAATAAATAATAATCAAAATAAATACAAATAATAAAATAACAGCAACTAATAAATCAATCAATAATAAACTTAATAAATAAACTATAAATAAATTCTAGGTAAATAATCGGTGCATTTCTTTTGTAAATAATAGATTTATATCAAAATAATTCATAAAATTAATAACTCCTGTAAATAATAAAAACAACATAACTGATAATAAAAATACAATTAAATAAAATAATACAATAAGATAAATAATAATTAATAATATAATAATAAAAAAAATCATACAATACATAAAAATAAAATACTTAAATCAAATCATCAACAATTAATAAATATTACATAAATAATAAAACAATAATATAATAAATAAATAAAACATATATAATAAACTAATAACTAATAATAATAATTAATAATAAAGTAAATAATAATAATAACATAATAAAAAACTACAAAAAATAGAATAAATATAACAAAAAATACAATAAATAAATAAATAATATACTAATGATAAAACATAATAATCCGAATAATAATAATAAATAATAACCAATAACTAAATAAATAAATAATAAACAAATAAAATAATAACTAATAATAATAATAACATAAATAATAAATAAATAATACATAATAATATAACTAATATATGAGCATTATAAATAAAAAACATATCAATAATAATAATAACAATAATCAACTAATAATAATCATATATAATAATAATAATATATAACTAAATAAACATAGATAACAATAATAATAATAATAATAACAATAATAAATAACAAGAATTCACAATATTTCATAAAATATAATAAAATAAAATAAATCACTATAATATAAAATAATAATAATAAATAAATAATACATAATAAAATTAAGTAATAAAATCCCAAATAATATAAAATAAATAACTTCAAACCATAAAATAATAGAACAATAATAAATAAATCATATAATAATAAATAATAAATAACTAATAAATAATAATAATAATAAAAATACAACTGGTACCCTCACACAATTTTTCTAATGGTAGTAAATACAAAAGCTAGTAATACTAAATAAAACAAATAAAATCAATAATAATGAAGTCAATATGCCTCAATGAAAAATTAAATCAATTGCATCTCTAAATAATAAATAATAATAATAATATAACTATATATAAACGTATTAATATTAATTAATAATAAATAAATCAAGCATCAAAAATATAATAATTACAATTATATTACCACACAAAAATAAAGTAAATTACAATAAATAAATAAACAACAAGAAATTTCTCATCAAATCAAATCAATAATAAATAAATAATACATAATAATAAATAATAATCAACAAAATAATAAAATAAATTAATAAAATCAAAAAAAATAACTAATATAAGATAATAACATAATTATAACAATTAACAAGAATAAACAAGTAATAAATAAATAAATCTCTATATATATAATCAAATAATATAATCAATTTAATAATAATAATCAATAACAAAAAATAATACATAGATAATATTAATAAATAATAAATAATAATTAATAATGATATAAATAATAATATAATAAAAATAATAATAAAAATCAATCTAAATAAGGGACATTATAAATAATCTAAATAATTTACATACTAAATCCAATAAAAAATAAAAGTACACATAATAATCATGGATAATCATAAATCAATAATACATGATATACTATTACTACTACTCCTTAACTTTGCAAAATGAATGTAAATAAAATTATCTAAATAACTACAAAATATTAAACAAAATACTCACTAAATAATAAAAATTAATAATAAACTAACATAATACATAATAATAATAAATCAATATCAGCAAATAAATTAAATAAAATCAATAATAATAATAAAAAAAAAACAAATAAATAATAAAATAATAAATAAAATAATACATTTTAATATAGTTAAATATAATAAAATAATATAACTAAAAATAATACAAAAAAAATAAATAAATAATAAATAATAATAAATCAATAATAAATAAATAAAATAAAAACATTACTAATAAAGAAATAATAAAATCACTAATGTTCTTAAAGAAAATAACATTCTCAGGAGAGTTAAACAATAAAAACAATTAAATATAATAATAAATAATAAATAAATAATCATAAAAAACACTGATTAGTAATAATCACTAAAACTTGGAATGAAATACACTGATGTATAAAAGGGAGAAAGAGAGGAGAACTTGTTAACACAATAAAATAATACATAATAATGAGAATGATAAATAATAAGTAAAACAAGAAGGAGAAGACTAACAATAATACATAATAAATAAAACCAAATAATAATTAATACCTTTATTAACATTGAAATAACATCCAAAGTACCCATAACAAAATCAAAAACTACAATAATCCATAATAATAATATAAAATAATCATAAACACTTAATACACTAAATACAATAATAATACAATAAATACCTAATCACATCAACAAAAGAGCATGAAGTATAAAAAATACCCTAAAATAATAACAATAATAACAATAATAATTAATATCACTCCCAACTACAATCAATCAACTCAATACATAAAACTACTCTCACATAAATAAATAATCAATACACACTCTCTAGCAACTAAAGTCAAGTAGTCCATAATAAACCTAAACTAATCAAATAAATCAATCTAAAACTCTAACTATTCAATAATCATAATAACATGAAAATAAAATCTAATAAATAAAATCAAAATAACAGTCAACATATAATAAATAATAATAACATAGAATCCCATAATAATAAACAATCTAAATTAACAATACTCACATAACTAATTCAACAAATAAAAAAATAATAATACCCAATCTAAATAAAAAAAATCAATACTAAATAAAAATAAATATAAATAATAATAACACTACTAATAATAATTCTCAATCAATAATACAAAACTAATAAAAAAAAATAAATTTATACAAACCACATTCACCTCTAGAACTAAAATAATGAAACTAATAACTCAATTCCATACACTACTCACATAAATCAAATAAACTCATAAATCCAATAAACACACAACGATAATCAATATAATATACACTCACACATAGCCTAATTATATTAATACCTCAAATAGAACTACCACATTAAACAATAAAACAAATACATACATGAACTAAATCGACAATATCTCCCAATAACACTACTACATATATAATTCATAACACCCATTAATAATTGCAAAGCAATTTTCAATTCAAACTTAACTTATAATTGCCTACTTTTAAATATTTAAAATATCTCACTTGCATCTAGTCTAGATAGTAAATTCCACGAATAAAACAGTAACTTAATAAAATTCAAAACAATAAAGAATAAACTATACATCATTTGATATACCAGCAAGTACACCTTTTGCCCAACTTTCCTTAAACTATACCTACAATACTTCGTTAGGAAACACACCCGATAGTACTAAACTAATATACTAATATAATATACTAATATATATTATATTCCACACCAAAGACAATACACAAGTTCTTTATTATATTAAAACATCGACATAAATAATATAAATACTATTCTCTTATATTAAATTAAAACAGAAGTTATCAGTCTTTTTATAGGAAAATGTATTAAGTCTAACCACATATCAATACCTAAGTACACACAAACTAATACTCAAATACACACACACAAAATATATATATTATATACATAAACCATATACTACATCCAAACACTACATATAACATTACAAAAAAACACTATAATATAACTCCCCAATAACATAATTCAAACCTAAAACATAAAATATCAGCCCCACACATCGCATAACCACTACCACCAACAACCAAAGCCCACTTCCACTTACCATACAACAACAATAAATACTACATATAATAAACAGAAACCAATACTATCATATATAAATCTACCCGTACGTTATTCCTATATAAATATACCACTAAACACTATACTATATACACAACACACACCTAATAAATATACTACACTAGAAATACAACCATACACATAAAAAAAACACTAACCTCAATCTAAATAACTACAAAAAAACAAACAGGCCCGAATACCAAAATCATAATATTAATAACAATATTAACACACAAAATAACATATATAATATATATAATATATATAAAATATACTAATATTATAATTTTTATTTAAAAAAAAAATAATTACCACTAATAATAATAAAAATCAAAACAATATAAAAAAACAAAAAAAAAAAAAACAAAAAACCAGAAAAAAACAAAAAAACCAAAAAAACCCAAAACAAAAACAAAACCAACACAACAAACACCAACCAAAAACCAAAAAAACAAACACACGCCACAAACAAAACGACCAAAACAAAACAAAACACCACAAACAAAAACAAACACAACAAAACAAAAACAAAACACACCCAAACAAACCCACGCCTCAGAACCACCCAGCCCCCCCCCCAAAACAAAAAAAAAAAAACAAATTACTACAAAAAAACAACAAAATAAAAATAACAAAAAAAAACAACAAAAACAAAGAAACAAAAACAAAAAAAAAACAAAAAAAAAAAAAAAAAAACACAAAAAAAAAAAAAAAAAAAAAAAAACACCAAAAACACAAAAAAAAATAACAAAAAGAAACCTATTAAAACTGAACATAACCAAACCAAACAAAACAAAAAAAAAAAAAAAAAAAAAAAAAAAAAAAAAAAAAAAAAAAACAAAAAAAAAAAAACAATCACATCCAAAAAAACACAAACAACAAGTTAAACAAAAACCCACAAACAAAAAGCAAAAAAACAACAAAAAAAGCCACCAAAAAAGACAAAAAAAAACACTACAACAGCACCAACAACACCAACAACACCAAAAAAAACCAAAAAAAGCCCAAAACCACACAAACAAAACAACCAAACCAAACCCACCCAAAACCCAAACACAACAAAAATAAAAAAAAAACGGGGAAAAAAACAAAAAAAACAAAAACCTACAAAGAATAATAAAAAGTAGCGGAGTAGTGACAAAAAAAAAAAACAGCACACACACAAGAAGTTAGAACATCCAACTCCACACAAAACACAAAACAAACAAACAAAAAGACCCTCAACAACAACAAAACCGCCACCAAGCACCCCCACAACCCACAATACCCATATAACCACAAATCTAATACTAAAACTCAATATACCAACATTTTCGTTTCACAGAGGAAACCAATATAAATACCTAATACACAAAACTATCAACACAACACCAATAATATAATAACACATAATATAAACAAATATGCAATGACGACCAATATATACACCATAAAACTGTAGTTCTCGCATACTAACACAATCTTTAATCAGATATTAACCCATAACACCATATACTTATAACTAAACACCTCCTTATTCAATAACTCAAAATAATACGTACTAACACTACCAACAAATAAAATATAACAATATAACTAATATAATAGACTATTTGATACCCATATGAAAGAAAATACTACATAATATACATAAAATAATATACTATAATAGAATATAATATACCTATAACACACAAAACACCTCACACAATATGTAAGTAATTACATGAAATAGCACACGCACTTACAATAGAAAATAAATAAAAATAACTACAACAATAATACCAATAATATCAACACTCTAATATATACTCACAAAAAACACAAGCCCCATATTACCAAACATGTGCATTATAACATCATCCACCTCGCAACCAAAAATAAATAACCACACTTAACCAATACCCTCCTATAATAATTAAATCACCACACACTCAATCACTCACATACGACTATAATAATACTCCCACACCAATAATACTACCTCTCATAATGCAACAAATACCATATAATACTACAATAGATAATAACTGTAATCACCCGAAACTAATAGATAATCCATACTAAAACTAAATACACCTTAATCAACCGCCTACTAATCCTAAAAACTCACAAACAATACTCTAAAATAACCTATAAATCACACACAATAAATAAAAAAAAAGCACGAGCAAACACCTTTCCACAAAATAACTGCATATATACGAAAATACACTATACAAACTATATAACGAACAAATCAAAATAAACACAACGAATATTGAGGCAAGTATTGGGTTTCTTCTGAAATCTGACGCAAACATCACAACCATCACATAAAACACCCTCAAGATATCATAACAACCATCTATAAAAAACTACTAACTATACAAAAAGCCACGCGGCCCCCAAAATACCTAATCGAAACGCAACTATATTAAACATAATAGCTTCACAAACCCCCCCGCCCCCAGCCTACTTACCTATCTCTAAAATAAACAATCTATAATATACTACTACTCGTAAAACTAAAAACAAAAATCTTATATATAACCAACCCCATTAATATACAGAATACCTAACTACTATATTTCCCTTTTCACCGCGCCTCTCCACAACAAAATAAAAAATGAAGATCTAAAGATCTTAGATGTCTTGGTCCAAACCATTGATCTAAGGACAAATAGTCAACAACTCTCTTCACTTAATAATATACCAACACAAAGAGTACGTAAATGTAATGAAATATTTTAAATATAACAAATCAATATTTCCGAACCTTTTTCCAACAACACTCTTCTTATTAACACCCCAAGCGACAGCATTTCAGCTGGTCCACGTCATACTAGTCATACAATAAAACACCCTAATATACAATCCGTACACACGCTTCTTAAACACACTCAACACATACCCATTGCCTGTGAAATAGCGTCCAAAGTCCTGCCCCGGCAAATAGCCATCACAAAAAAAAAAGCAAAAACAAAAAATAAATAGAAAAGCAAACAAAAAATAAACAAAAAACAGAAAAAAAACACAAAACATACATAACAATAACCTATATATATATATCAAAAACCTACAATCCACCATACACGCGAAAACACCCAGAGAATACAATTTTCTGGAACTCCTCCGTAAAATTTCACAAAGAAACAATGTCAAAAATACAATGAATACAATCAAAATAACACAAAAAATTTACCGTTCAATAATAATCATCAAGTCTAATATGATCTCACGAAGCCACAAATATTAGAGACCCTCTTACTTGTTTCATCGATCAAAATAAACTCAACCTTTCTATATACCAATTTTGCTATTATCACGAGCACAACATAGGCAGGAGCTCAGACCCGACCGCACGAACAAATCACACAACACACACACAAAATAGAGGCCGGCAACTTCTTCCACTCACCCGCATAACCGACGCAGAGTCGGAGACCGCGAACACACGCACAACTAACCAAAGAGCCATCAGATCGGTTCCGCACACCTCCCAGAGCGGGAAATTAACATAACCACTCCTTCCCGGAAGACGCCGAGCGACCCGACTTCCTGCATACCGAATATCCGAAAACAAACACAACCCTCAACACCACCTTACCGCTTACGGAACGATAATCTTTCAGAGCTAAAAAAAAAAAAGCAAATTTATAGAACGTCTATTTCATCCTTATCGAAGCAACCACAAGAATAAAAGGCTATCCCAAATAGCACCTAATACAAAATAAATACAATAATCTAATTCAACAATAACAAAATATTTTTCAATAACTTAATATATATTTTTACATATCTTATGCTAAACAATTATAAACAAGATCTCCAAAATGTCATAACATCCTATATTCGCGCCAGATATTGTTAGCTTCTATAACGACAACAACCAACCCAACATAATATATAGAACTGAGTATAAATATCAACTACTAATACCTACAACTCTAAATTAAACAATAACTAACCATAGCAAATAAACCAACTACTCCTAATAACTATACACCAATCTACAGCACATCATACTACAATAACCGCTACATCACCAACATATAGTATAACTACACCACCACCACCGACTATAAATAATGATATCTTTTATATCATTCTAAACACACTATTTTTTTTTTTACTTTACATTTACAGGGGGCAAACATTATGGAACCCAACCAGCCTCTCTAAATCTCGCT
>JABUQX010136046.1:20000-23341 GCA_015478945.1 Trachelipus rathkii | reverse complement strand
TATTAATTATTATTATATATATTATATATATATATAATATTTAAATATATAATATATATATCATATATATATATTATATATAATATATATTAATTATATATATTAATATAATATATAATATATTAATATATATATGTATTTAATTATTTAATTATATATAATATATTAATAATATATATATATATTATATATATATTAATATTATATATATTATATATTGATTAATCACTATAGTATAGATATCGTATCGATATATATTTCGAATATATCATGATAATCGATAAGGTTCAGAAAGAAAATTAAGTTTTACCATATATAAATATATTATATTTATAGTTTATAAATTAAAATCTTTCGTCTGATTCTTCGATATTACTATAATATATCAGATATATATTTATATCAGTATGTAATCTGTTAATGAAATATATATATATTATAGCGACTATAATATATATACACATAAGATTTATTCGAGACTACTAAAAATTTTATATTATCATAAGTTATATCAAATAATATTTCTAAGTTCAGATAATAAGTTTATAGTATATAGATTTTTTATAAGAATAAATCTTATTAGTTGCATAAGATTCTGAGAATCATTTATGCCAGAATATGTACTTGTCACACTAATACAATTTTCTTAAAAAAAATCTAACTTTAAAAATAAAATTAACTTAGAAATTTTTTTGATAACTATAACAAAAAATTTCCGGTCTCAAAACGTGTGGGTCGCTGTCTACAGTTATTCACTCATATAATATATTAATATATATATATATAATCTGGTTAATTAATCATGGGATAGTAACAGCGATCATAAACATATTTTAGTACTCAGTAAAATTATTTTAAGATCAATAAAAAAATTTCAAGAGTTCATATGTATAAAAAAGTTAAAGTTATAGTTTTTTTTATAGAAATATGGTTTTTAGTATTGGCATAGATATTCTGAGCTAATATTACCAGACATAGTTGCACTATAGATTTTCTGTAAAATAAACTCTTAACTCTATACACTATTATTTACTTTATATATATAATTATATATATATTATATATATATATATATATATATATATATATACTATATATATGTATATATTATATATATATATTATATAATATATATATCTATAATATATCTATATATATATATATATATATATAATATATATATATATTATTATATATATATATGTATATATATATTAAATATATATACTATCTCCTATATATATATATATCACTATATATATATATATCTATATATATTATATATATATATTATTTATATATATATATATATTATAGTATATATATTATATATATATATATATATATATTTATGCTTGTGTCATTGATCGTGATTCCATTGGTACACTAACGAATCACTTTTGGTAATAGTTGAGTTCAACAGATTCAAATAAAAGGGATATTTTTTTTTTAAAATCAATCTGTTTTGATATTCAGAAAGCAACGTTTTTAAATGTGGTTAGTAAATAATTGCGGAATTTACGATTTTTTATAAGCAATATTATTAGTTGTTTTCATATGTCTTTTCTTTTACATTCGAAAAATCTGTAAAGTTATGATTAGTTTGGTTAAGTAGACATAGATTTACTATGTATAACTAACAAAACTTTTCATAACCTAAACTTGATAGGTCCTAAAACTAATTTAAATTTTTTTTTTGAATGATTGATTAAATTTATGTTTGAGAGGGGTTTGGCACCACTGTTTTAATACTTTTATATGGGGAGTAAATATGTATGAAAAAACCGGGCAAGGGAAATTATGCAAGTCGTAATTTTCAAGATGTCTGCCGAGCCTAATATTAGGGGGATGGTGTCTTCTCAGAAATCTGGGGAAGGACCAGGACTCATTTTTTGATTGAGTGACTAGAGTCGCCATAAAGTCGCTCAATGGTCAATAGTTGAGTCAATTATTTTTACTTTTCTTTGTTTTATTAAATTAAGAAATACTGTTTTTATAGTTTCAAAAACTTTCACCAGCACGCACGGGTCGGGGGGAACAGGGGGTGGAGCTCCCAGTTGCTACCCTTGTGTTACATGCATTTACGTTATTTAAAAAATGTAATTTTTTCATTCCATCTTATACAAAAGCGACTTCACGGCAACTCGAGTCTCTCGATCAAAAAATGAGTCCTAATCCTTCCTCCCAAATTTCTGAGACATCATCCCCCAATATGAAGCCCGGCAGACATCTTGAAAATTATGACTTGCAAAAGATTGAATGAAAAAATAATTTTTTTAATCTATTAACGTAAATGAATGGCACACTAGGATAATCTACCCCCGTACATCCCCAACCAGAGTGCTGGTGAAATAATTTTTATAATAAATCGAATTTTTTAAGTTAAAAATCCAAAAAAAAAATAAACATCATGGTTTTTTAAAGTTAACCATAAAATATTGAAAAGATATAAGGAAAACGTTTATTTTTTATTGGTATCATATATAATTTAAGATTTAAAACTTACGATGCTATAATTTTTTTGGAAATATTTATTAAAATTAATAATTATTAAAAAAATTTCCTGCATTAAAATGTTCGCTGAATTCAAAAATGTGTTCAGTTTTTTGGTAGTTATAAAAGTTTTTTAGATACAGGTGTCAGTTATTTGGGACACTTTCCTACCTAAAGATGAAAAGAGCATAACGTTACATTGTTTAAATGACGCTAGGTAAAGTTAATTTAGGTTAAGTTAAGCTAAGTCAGGTTAGATTAGGTTACTATGTTAGTCCTAACATAACCAAACTTATCCTAACCTAACGTCACTTAACGATGTAACATTATGCTTCTTTACATCTTTAGGTAAAATCACAGCTTCCTAAGAGGTTAAGTAAATCACATTTACTCTGATATTTAGCAACATATCTATTTAACAGAAAGTATCCCCGACATGATCGATTTATTACATTCATTGAATTATAGTTAATGAATTTCAACTTACAAAAGTAATTATAAACATATAAATATATAAATATATATAAATATATATATATATATATAATATATATATATATATATATATATATATATATATATATATATATATATATATATATATATATATATATATATATATATATATACTTAAACATTTGAAACACAGAAAATTATTTTACACTTTTTTATTAAATAACACTGAATATTACAACGCTCACATTTCTTCTCTTCTAATATTAATTAAATGATAGTATTAAAGAAACGCTAACACACTGTTTTGGTCGCTTATTAATTCCAACACGCAGTGAAGATGCATTATAACTGAAAAAAAATTCAAAATTCTACACAAACCGTCAATGAGTCAG
>JABUQX010136045.1:0-12797 GCA_015478945.1 Trachelipus rathkii | reverse complement strand
CGTGCGGAAGAAACGTAGCGGACTTGCTGAATACATACGGAAGTTGATGGAATCTAGATAAAGATGACGGAGGCGAGCGACTACGTTCCTTCAGTGCGGAGGTGCAAGCTAGCGGACTACCCTAAAATGAGCGGGGTGACCCACCTACTGATATAATATATATAATAATAATATATAAAATAATAATAATCTATAAATATAAATAAATATATAAATATATAATATATATATATAAATATAATAAAATAAAAATATAATTATAAATATATAAGTATATATTATATATCACAAATACCTAATATATATAGTACTATATAAATAATATACTATATAAATATATTATATAGTATATAATAATAAAATAATATAAATATATTCTATAATATAATATATAGTAATATATTATATATCTATAATAAGTTATAATATAATAATATAATAATACTAATATATTATAAATAAAATATATATAATAAATAATATAAATATTATATAAAAATTAAAATATAAACTAAATAAATATAGTATTAATATAATTATATATATAAATGTGTGATGTAGAGAGTGATGTGATGTAGGTGTGGAAAACAAACACGTCGTGGGCGTGATTGTAGCTGAGAGTAAATTGCGTGAGAGAAACTTTGTTGGAGACTTTTTTATTAAGAAGAAGACATTTTAAATAAGAAAGAAATGAACACGAAAGGTTTGGGAGTTAATGGGAGGGGTGACGTGTGTGAGGGAGTGGTTACTAAGGTTTCCCACCCACCCTAAAAAAAAAGAGCAAAGCACTCCTCAGTAAATTATTAAACACTGTAGAAGAAAATGTACCATTAAATCGTTGGGACAAAGGATACAATGACACAGGACTATTTATTTTTATTTTCGTATTAAAAATTGTAAGAAAATTATAATTACTATAGTTATAAATTATTTTTTGTTATTTTCTTATTTAAAAATTATATGAAAATTATAGTTATTATGATTATAAATTATTTTTTATTTCCTTATTAAAAAATTGTGAAAAAAATTATAATTACTATAATTATAAAATATTCTTTTTGATATCTTATTAAAAAATTGTAAGAAAATTATAATTATTATAATTATAAACTATTTTTTATTTTCTCATTAAAAATTATAAGAAAATTATAATTATTATGATTATAATATTTGAATTTTCTTATTGAAAAATTGTAAATTATAATTATTATAATTGTTATTTTTTGTTATTTTATTAAAAAATTGTAAGAAAATTACAATTGCTATAATTATAAACTTTTTCTTTTTAAAAAATTGTAAGAAAATTATAACTATTATGCTTATAAATAATTAATTTTTTATTTTCCAGATATGTTGGCACTCTTCAGTAGAACAAGGTCTTTCAACCTTTAGTCAAATCGATGATTTTTGCCCCTCATATAAAAATTTACTAAAGTGCTTGTGTTTTTGGCAAGTCCAAATTGACATTCAACCATTTTATAATATTGACCCATATTTCAGGACCTACAATGGGTCCTACAAAAAAAAGAGAAAAATCCAGAAGTTGACCTCTTCAGTAGGACATGGTCTTTCACACTGTAGTCAAATCAAAGATATTTGACCCTCATGCAAAAAGTTACAAGAATTGTAATGCTAATTTTATATACAAATTACCATTTAGGCATTCTATTATTTTGACCCTTAATTCAGGACCTACTATGATAAAAATATAAAAAACGGGGGATATCCAGACTTCATGACAAACATTAATAGGACAATGGCTTTCAAAAAGTAGTCAAATCAAAGGATGTTGGCTCTCAAGTAAAAAGTTAAAAGAGTTGCAATGTTAATGGAATATACAGATTGTCATTCTAGCATCCCATTGTTTCGATAGTTATTTGAGAATCTACTATGGGTCCTATACAAAAGCAGGAGATATCCAGACATGTTGGCCCTCATCAGTAGGAAAATGTCTTTCAACTTGTAGTCAAATCAAAGACTGAGACTCCTCATAAAATCAGTTACAAAAGTTGCAATACTAATGGTATATCCAAATTCACTTTCAAGCAATCAATTATTTTGACCCTTTTTTCAGGACCTGCAATGGGTCCTACAAATAAAACAAGAGATATCCTGACATATAGGCCTTCATTAGAATGATACTGCCTTTTAACCTGTAGTCAAATCAAAGACTGATGCCCTTCATGTAAAAAGATGCAAGAGTTGCAATGTTAATAGTATATCCAAATTGTCATTTAAGGGGAGTCTGAACTAGGAATTACATTTACTATCAATCGTGAAAATAGAACTTTTTATTTAAAGAGGAACTATTATTCTATATATTTCTGGGTATTTCGTTTCAATAGAATTGTGGTTTGAGGCCGAAATGGCCTCCTCTTTCCATAACTGTTCTAGGTATATACCTATATATATATATACATCTCCTGGATAAAATTCGACATGGTTGCCTTCCATTAACTGATTATTATCCTGTTCTCTGACAAGGCTTCCAGTCTTACTGGTAGGAGTGATGGGTGAGTGATCAGCGAGGGGCGAAACTTAGAAATATAAAGCCAAACATTGGTGGGTGGTCTTCCTCTCACCGATGAAATCACTTGCAGTTTATTACAGAATCCTTCACCTGCCTGCAAATTTGCCATCATGCCACCCGGCAATCTTCTCAATGCTTCATTGATGGTCCCCAAGTGGAATCCATTCGCTGTTGCCATTTTCCAACGCTATGGTCCATAACACCTTCTAAAGGCTATCCTGCATCCTGTCTGAATCATCTCACTTTAACAGTAGTGCAATATTCTCATTTCTTCAGGAACCAACTGATATTTAATTTTTTTATTTTTTGACAATAGGATTATGTTAAGACTCACCATTTTTGGGCATATTAATTTAATTTAGAAATTAATCACTTTTTTTGGGGGGGACAAATATTAATAATTAATAAAATTTTGATAGGATTCACCCATAAAGTTGAATTTTCATTATATCATGGCTACTCCCTTCGGAGCTGAGGCGAGTCCTCTACACAAACTCAACAACTAATATATATATATATATATATATATATATATATATATATATATATATATATATATATATATTATATAATATATTAATATATATATATACATATATATATACCGTATATATATATTACCTATATATATATTATAATATATTTATATATATAAATATATATAATATATATATATATATATATATATATATATATATATATATATTTATAAATTATATATATATATTATATATATATCATATATAATTCTGAAGCTTACTATGTTGAATCAAGCTATTGTCCATGTTCCTCCAGTACTGTTGATGTAGTAATTCTTCTCTTAATGTAGCTCAACTGCAACTCAATATAAATGAGTTCAATAGTGTGTGTGTGTGAATAATAATAATAATAATAATAATAATAGATATAATACATACAGATATAAATCATCATTAATCATATCTATTATAATAATAATTAAAATATAATAATAATAATATAAAATCATTAGTATCTTATTTTATTCAAAATAAGAAATTACATTTTACATATTTAGATACAGAATAATATCACATACAGTATTTCCGCGTATAAGCTATACGCATCAATTTTTATATTACAATTTCTAAGTTTCCAATAAATCTCTATCAGTGATTACCATACATGTGACAGTCAATAACCGGTTAATTTCCCTAGTATTGAAATGGGGCTACTTATTGCAATTTTGTGTTGTGTGACTTGTGTCCTTTGAGCCCATGATTATATTACCTGCATTTTTTTTTTATATTTCATAATTGTTATTGAAACAAAAAAATATTATTATAAACAAATATAAATCACTGGCCAACAAAAATTTTTTTTTTTGCGCCAAGATATTTTATCGACTTACTATAGGAATATATGGAGTGTGCTGCTTTCAGAAATCTCTCTCTTCTCTCGGGCTCTAGTTCTTGAGATAACCAGGCGGTTCCATAATATACTCTTATACAAATATTCTTTTTAAAATAAATAGCTATTCAAAATAAATCGATTTAATATATTCTTTTAATAGAAGTACCTTAATATACTTTATTTTACTATTTTCAAGATTGCACTGATTCTTTTATACCTTTTGAATAAACCCATATTCTTGCTACATCTGTGGTGAAATGATATGCCAGGAGACCAAAGGAAGAAAATATTACTACTTTGTCCAAGCTATCTGGCATACTTTGGAATGAAACTGGGAGACCAAGATAAGTCTTGGGCTCCCATATGGTCTGTAAAACGTTTGTCAAAAATCTACGTCAGTGGAAAATGACGAAGAAAAGGTAAATTTGGTGTGCTGGGTTTGGCGGGAGCCAAAGAATCACCAAGTGACTGTTATTTTTGTTGGGTTAATGTGAAAGGATATCAATCATTACAAGAAACGTAAATTTGAGTATCCGGATTTGGAAATCAGTCAAGGCAACCATGTACAACACTTCAGAACAGATGATCCCCATCCCAGGTTCACTACACTCCAGACCATAAGCCATTGTCTATGAAGAAGATATCCAGATTTGTTGCAACACATGCAGATAGTGGTTAGTGAATTTGAAAGAAAGTACTTTCTGACACAGCAAACGTTCTTCCAGAAAGAGATTTAAGTGATTAGTACGAGAGTTAAGTCTCTCCAAGCAAGATTCTGACAACCTTTTAGCATCTAGACTAAGTGAAAAGAAGTCTCAAGGCCGAATGTAAAATAAGCTTTTTTTCGGACAAGAGATGTAGTACTTCTTCCATTTCATTGAAGAAGAAGAACTAGTATACTGTAGGAACATCCTGGACTCCTACTCCAAATTGGGGTTACCTAAAACCCGACCAGAAGATTGGCGATTGTTTATGGATAGTTCAACGAGTAAGCTGAAGTGTGTTTTATTGTACAATGGCAAATAAGTTATGCATCGATTCCAATAGCACTCAACAAAACTGAAGAGGAATATGAAAATATTTAGAATGATCTTGCAGAAGCTTAGATATAATAAACACCAGTGGTCTATATGCGTTTGATTTGAAGATGGTCAACATCTTACTTTGGCAGCAAAGCGAATATACAAAGTACCCTTGTTTCATATGCTTGTGGAATAGTAGGGCCATAAGAAGACCACTGGGAATAAGTTGTATGGCCTCTAGGTAAAATATGACTGTAGGTGCATTCAAATATCATTAAGAACAACTGGTGAAGGGGAAATTTATTTCCCACCAGCTCCACACAACTAGGACTGATGAAGTCAATTTGTTTAGGGCTCCCTAGACAAAGATGGTGAAATGTTTAAATATATTTGCGATTTTTTCAGGGTTGAGTTGGTAGAAACTCAAAGCTGGGAATCATTTAGCGGCCTCAAATTCGCCAAATCATCAAGCAAAACCAATTTCATAAATTCCATGACTGATATGAAGCATCTGCCTGGAAAATTTTTGTCTTGGTTGTTCAGAACTTTTTGACAACCATAAATCTGCCAAATATGTAAACTTATACAGAAAATGCTTTCAGCACCGTTAAAAATTTGAATGCTAATTAGAGATAAAAGTTCACTTTCTAATAGTCCACTTAGATCGGTTTCCGGATAATCTAGATGTCTTCAGTGAGGAACAGGGAGAGGTTCTAGACTATATCTAGTGATGAAGAAAGATACCAAAGGGAAGATACTTACACACATTGATGCGCAAACTACTCTCCTTGGAGCCTTCACACGTGATGGTCCACATTCTAAACAGAAGAAATCATATAAGACAGCGATTTGTAATGCATTAATTGTGATTTCATTGTCCTGAATTGAATGTTTTGACCTATTAGCATTTTATTTACTTACTCATTAACAATTTGATATATATCTTTCGTGTTTTTTATTGTGAATTTACAGCGTCTTACAGATCCCTAACAATTGTTATTAATGTATTTTTGTGACCACACTGTATCTCAAAAACTAGAGCCAATCTAGCAAAACGGAGGTCATATTCGGAATCAGGGCAATAAGTTACCTATAAAATGACCTTCAAATGTTTTGCCGCAAAATCTTTGTTGGCCAGTGTAATCATCCCTCTACATTTCTGGTAATATTAATTGTATTAAAAAGTCCAATTGATACCCATTGCGATACTAATAACAATGTATATACATAATAATAATAATAATAATAATAATAAAATGTAATTTATATTGCTATCAAAATAATAACTAAAATGTTGTATCAAAACACACACAATTGTTACATAATGTGATTGTAACTACAACAATCACAATTTGTGATATAGCTACCGGTAATAATAATATATAATAATAATAATAATAATAATAATAATAATAATAATAATAATAATATAACATACTAACAATTAAAATAATAATAATAATAATAATAATAATAATAATAATAATAATAAATAATAATAATAGCCCTAGTAATAAAATAATAATTTAATAATACGGTAGTAATAATATTACTAATGAAAATAATAATAATCCTAATAATAATAACCACAATTAGCATTATAACCAGAATTACAACTACAATTTCAATTACAATAATAATAATAATAATAATAATAATAATAATAATAATAATAATAATAATAATAATAATAATAATAATAATAATAATGAAACTTTTACTTGAAATTATTTTCTTTTAATTTTTACCTGTATTTATTCGGACAGTAATACTGTGCCACAGACTTGTCATTGCAGGTTCGGTCCCATTGCCTTTCCGAGAAGAGTGGTATATCTGGTCTGTAAGGGGGATCCTTTGGGCAGGGATCTTTGCTTTCACAGCACAAGGAATTAACAGCTCTACACTCAGATTGAACAAGGCAGGGGAAAGCAGCTGAAACTAATATTATATATATATATATATATATATATATATATATATATTAGGGATGTACCGGATATATATATATATATATATATATTATATATACTTATATAATATATATATATATATTATATGATATTAATATATATATTAGTATCTCTCGTCATCATAATATATATACTATATATTATTCTATATATAAATATATATATATATATATATACTATATAGATCCCTATATATATATACAGTAGGGACTTATATACTTACTATATAACGGTAATTATATACGCATCTCTTAGGCTTACCGGTACGTGTCATACATGATATATATATAATATATATAGCGGTTATATATTATATTTTATATATATATATATATATATATATTATATATATATATATATATATATATATATATATACTATATATTATTTATATTAATTTAGGGATGTACCGGAACCAGAATTTTTGGTTCCGGCCAGAACTGGAACTTTCTGAAACCTGGTAAAAGTTCCGGCCGGAACCGGAACTTTTTGACTTTCACTACACGCTTACATATTCTTCTTTAAAACTTGCAGATTAACCAAGTGGAGTCTTCTTAGCTGTGTGCTCTTAGTTTTCTGTAAGCCAAAATTTAGATAAGCGGATCAATAAATTTATTAAGTAAAATAGTAATATATAGAGGTGTACCGGAATTCCGGCCGGAATTTGACATTTTTTTCCGGTTCCAGTTCCGGCCGGGAATTTTTTCGAAAACTCTCTAATACTAATTTACCTTCTGGGAAAAATTTGCGGAAGAGATTTATTTATAGGTAACCATTAGCATCTTTTAACAAAATATAATAGTAGGCCTTGTGTAGTATTTATACAGTGTATCACATACCTACAGTATTATTTAAATAAAGTTTACTCAAATACCTCAAACTATAGGAATAACATAATTAACATAAATTTCAAATTTAATTTGCATAACATACTATAAATATATATTATTACTATATATATTAAGTATAATAATATATATATATATATATATATTACTTAGTAATATATATATAATATAATCTTATATTTATATATATATATATATATTATATATAATATATAAAGTTAACTTTCTTTAAACACTTTTGAAAAATTGCTGAATTGGTGAAGTAAAAGGAAAACTGTTCTCCAGTATGGCCGATATTTTAACGTTTTCCTTCAAATATATTTCCTTCCTTCTGAAAATGAAAATAATTTCTCTGAATATATGGAGGAGACGGGGAAAGGAGAGAAATTTTTGGGCTAGTACTGCTATGTTTGGAAATTTAGCTTTGTTCACTTTTCCACCAATTAAAGGAATTCTTCTTTTCCAGATTAGAAATTGATTTTTTCTGGTAAAAAAATTTTTCAATTTCTTTAAAGAATCTCTTTGTGAAGAGCCACTCGATATTCTTTTTTCCTTTTT
Source organism: Trachelipus rathkii (assembly GCA_015478945.1). Lineage (NCBI taxonomy): Eukaryota > Metazoa > Arthropoda > Malacostraca > Isopoda > Trachelipodidae > Trachelipus > Trachelipus rathkii. The sequence goes on along the minus strand of JABUQX010136045.1, from coordinate 4,498 downwards.
ACACCTAAGCCTGACTCGCTGTTCATTTTCACTTCTTCAAACTCTAATAAAAACTAGATAACTTCCTCAGTAATTCTTTCGACTTCCCTTGGCGAGATTCTAATGCAATCTAAGTTTATTTAAAATAATGTCGTTCTGAAAATCGACTCATCCGCCGCTACAACTTTTTCAGTTGTACTGCTACTATATCTATCACTTTTTTACCATCAATTATTTAGCATCTTTCTCACAGTATCCATTTTCTACTCAATTCTCTTATTCATTAGAAAAATAGTCCAAGTATCTTGGTTCTCTACAGTATTAAAACAATATCTTTTTACATATATGTCTATGGATCCTTTCTCTTTTTTATTCATTAAATCTAAACTCTAATGCCTTCTTCTAGCTCTTCTTATTCTCTGCTGTCATTCTCTCAAGTTAAATGACTTGATTGTTCTTTAATATAATCTGTGCGAGGTTTTTAAACATTTACAATTCTTTCTAGAATCAAAAATGTGCTATTTCACCTTGTATTTAACATCTTGAATTGGCATAAATTGGTTGCAAAATGTGGATCCAACTCTCTTTGAATCTTTTTTAAGTTCATTACAGCTAAAAACTGGAATGATTGAAATATGTGTGCAAATTTCCTACATTTCTTTATTAAATCACACTGTTCTTGGAGAAAATAAGGCATCTTTAATAAATTGAGTTTATGGAATAAACAAGAAAAACTTGTGTATCCTGCTAATTCAGTTCCAAGTGTCATGCTATATGCTCATCTCGAAGGATCAAATGGATTTGTTAAGAGCGAAATGTTCCCAATTATTCATTCGTAACTTTCAAAACTATAGTGATTTTTAATTCCAGCAATGAGAAACCTGCGAAATACTTGCATTGGCTCACAATCCACTTGTGTTTCAAACTCTCTGGTAACCCAGAGTGCTGTTAAAGAATAAATGAGTCATTTGAATTATTTTTAGGCTCTCTACTACAACTCTGTAGTAAATGAATCTGATAAGCCTTAGATAACTTCTCGATACTGCTGATCTCAATTTCCTGTATGAAATTGGTAACATTTTTTCTAAAAAAAAATTTCTACTAGGAATAACATATTTTGGTTTGGAGATGGGCAATAAGTTCTATGATATCCCTTCTTTCTGTGACCTGTGACATGGTCTGGTTTACTCATTTGCGAAAAAATTCATTATTCTGTGTTTGGATCATTCATATGCAAATCTTTTTTCGGAGAAACTCTCCTTCAAAACTCACTTATTGCACGGCTTGGATCTATTGCTTTTTGTGGTTTCTCCTGGTTTAGAAAATACAAGACTCTCCCATCTTTTACTATTAAAATTATAATTTATAAGATATTCTCCTCAATGATGATTTTCCATATGTTAATGAAGTGCGTGTTGTACTAAATATAAGATGTGTGTTGAAAGAGTCTCATATGAAAATACATAAAATAATATTATTATATATATATATATATTTATATCTATATATATTATATATATATATAGTATATGATATATATTATATATATAGTATATATATATACGTATGATATATATATATATATATATATATATTTCTTTACATTTCTTTACAGTTAAAGGAAAGTTTCATTAAGAAAGTCCAGTTTCCGGCCGGAATTTTTGTTTGGATTCCGCTCATTCCGGGTTCGCCGCGAACTGAGAAAATTACAGTTCCCGTACACTCCCTGTTAATATACTAATAAAGTCTACGGTCTTCAAAGTTTTCAAAAGCTTTTTCAGAAAAGCATCTTTTTAAAAAGCTTTGTCAGAAGCGGGTTAACGATGTCTGAGTGATAAGAGATCACCGTTTAAACTCCACAACATGGAGAGCAGCTTATTTTCCTACACCACAAATTTCAATATTACAGATAAATCATTTTTAATTAAGATAATTAAAAACGGTTTAGAAATTTTTTTTAAATTTTGGCTTAAAGTTTAGTTAATATTTGTTTTGTAGTAATTTCTATGAAAAGTTAATTTCCTTATTAATAAACTATAATAATAATAATAAAATATAATAATAATAATAATAATATAATAAATAATAATAATATAATAGACACTGTGGTAAACATGAAAATTCTTGGACCGGCACATCTGTTATCCACATACTGGCGCACTCCGGAGCCTCTTGCCATATCCTCGAAAGTGCATATAGAACGCTTACCACGATCTGTCTCTCCTATAGCTATTTGATGTTGCTGATTCCCAAAATGTAATCTGGTTTTTCGCGTATGCACTCGATTTATGAGATATGTGTGTAAACGTTGAGAAATTCTTTGTATTTTTACCTTTTCAAGAGGGTTTGTCACAATTATCGGGATATATATAACAATGTACGCGTTATCCTCTCTCTCTATCGCCTCCCTTACCTTATCTCTTCCGTCATAGGTCTTTCTGCCTTGCTATAATATATATATATATAAAATAAATATATGTGGTGAGTATATATATTATATATTATATATAGGCTATACTGTATATGTGTGTATATATAGATTATATATATTATAGTATATATATAATATATATATAATATATATTTATTATATATATACTATTATATTATTATTATATATTTATACCGGTATATAATATACGGTATATATATTGGATATATGAAGGGAGAGAAACAAATTCATAACATTATGATACATGTCCTTCTGATAGATATTATGTTAAACTATAAAATACAACTATGAATAAAGGGAAATATGGGACAACAATGAATGTAAAAGGAATGGGTTAGAAGGTGAAACATACCTTACGATGGTAGTAACTTTCTCTCGTACCGGAGAGTCTACTGTGCATAGCGTCGGAAGATATCCCTCTCAAGCCCGAAACACGGGCCATCACTGATATCCCACTTGCCTCGGTAATCCTCCATGAACTTTATGATCTTGAATGGGAAGCATTTATACTCATCAACAACTCGCCTAGGTTACCGGAAATTTTCTTAAGGTGAGAATGTTAGTAGTGCAACTTTATAACTCATTCTACATCCTCATGAAATTGGAAAAACTGTCTAGTCAGTTCCTTGTACAGACGTAGTTATAGGCTTCCGGACTTTCTGTTCCCCAGAAATTATGTACTACATCCTGAAAGCATTCCACGCTCTTGCCTTTACCACAGTCATTGTTGTTTAGCAAAGGCAGCATCACGGAGGCAGTGTCCGTATTTGTGGGCCATCAAATAACCCAGTTTTTTTTCTTCTCGTCACCTCAGACCAGGAAACGTTGAGCACTATATAGCGGAAGCATTCACATCATGGTCTATGGCCTTCACGAATATGTTTCATCAAACAAGTTTTTATGTGTAGTTGAAGTACAGATGATGAATTTCTCTCTGGACTAAGTGGTTCACGTACAATGCCTGTCATCTCCCTCAGTGGCTGCTCTTTTTGGCTCCAGTGATCCGTTGTCGCCGTCCCGGTTTGTCCCATCCAACACAGGGAGCAGGGATATTTGGTAAAACCTGCTTGCTGACCGTATGTTACCATTTTGAGTATTAACCATCCATTTACCTAATATTGTAGCCTCTCCAAAACCGTCTTGATATTTGCATTTACTCCTCTCTCATCCCGTACTGAGCACCCTTACTGGAACGAAGCATATTCATGTTTGCCGGTTGTGTTTAACAACACACACCTTTAAATTAGCTCTTGGAAGTGTCAATTAACAGTCGCCACTCACCTGCATCGTATGCTGGGTGAGTCCCATTAGTGCAGTAGTAGCCTGCAACTTCACTGCATACACAAGGACCAATAGGCTTTCATCGGAAACACCCTTCGTCTATGCGTTCATCTCGTCATATATAGTTAATAATGTGATGAACTGTCTAGCTAGTCTTCTCTGTCAAAGATATATATATAGAGAGAGTATACACTCAGCGTAAGATGATTACTCGCGTCACACTACTCCACTCTGAATAGCATATATATTCACTAGAAGATTGCCAGATATGATTATCCGCATAATTTTCACTATAAGCGTGTATAGATAGTGACGCTCGCCTCCTCTCCTTCGTGCGCTCGGGCTCTGCCAGTGGGCAGACGCCATACTTTACCGACTTGTCCCAGCATGGATGATAGCTTCATCCAGTCATCCGGCTTCCATAACATGTAGGTATATACTAAAGTTATTCCACATGCTTTCTTGAGATATCGACCACAGTAAACTTGCTGCTACTGTGATATATGCGGGATTGTAACGTCTATACAGCCTACATAGTGTGCACATGAATTTTGTCATTCCTAGGGAATAGCAAAAAATAGGGATCCATGATTGCACGAACGGGATGTGATACAGCAAATCGAGTTATATATGGAATCAGCACTTTCGGAATTACTATATATCTGCTACAAAAGTCCATCCAAGAAAAATTTCACCCTTTTTTTTTGGTATTACAAGCTGTTATAATAATATAATAATAATATAATAATAATTTAATAATAAAAACCCTGTACAAATTTTATTTAG
>JABUQX010136044.1:25000-27500 GCA_015478945.1 Trachelipus rathkii | reverse complement strand
AATTTTTTTTTTGCTATAGCGCTACAAATATCGCAAGCCTTCGATAAAGTTTGGCGCAAAGATTTGATTTTTAAACTTCCCTCTTTCGGTATCTTTCATTCTCTTTCTGTGACTTTCGCACTGATTTCCTTTCCGGTCTAACTATAGCTGCATAGATGGCCACAGTTCATCCTTTAATCATGTTAATAGAGGTGTTTCTCAGGGTTCTATCCTATCCCTAGCTTTTTTCTACTTCTCATTAGTGACATTCTCTCTGTACCTTCATCACCTATCCATCCCTATGCAGACGATAATAATTAACCAATGTTAGGAAGGTGACCTTGAAGCAACTAACCTCTGACCTTTCATGAATTTTTATTTGGGGCAGAAATAAAATGGTTGTTTTCAATGCCTCAAACACTCAGCTTCTTTAACTTTCTACTCAGCACAATCTTCCACACAATTATAGCATCTTTGAAAACACAACTTAAACCATTGGATGTTTAATATTCTTGGCAATTTTTTCTCGTGATCTTTCTTTTAAAGATCACTTCTTTCTTTAAACAAGTTTTAAAAGTTTGTGTTTTGAGGTATCTTCAAAATTTCTTCACTCATCCTTAGTTGCTTGCTCCTTATAGGGGTGTTGTTTGTCCCTGTATGGGGTATACTTCACACTTTTGAATTGCTTCCTCTTATACAGCTCTACTTGAAAAAGTAGAGCCTTCAGATTTTTCACTTGTCAACTCTCCTTTTCTCATTACCTCCCTCCAATCTCTTTTTATCAGTCAAACTGTAGGAAGCCTGTTCTACTTATCTCTCCAGTCATATACCTCATCCTCTGAGGATAGCTCCTGCGACTCGTCTTTCTACACAATCTCATAATTTATCTGTCCAACTCTTTGACCCTAAGTTTAACCGATATGCTCATACTTATATGTATTCCTATGGTTGACCCTATGTTTAACCGATATGCTCATACTTATATGTATTCCTCTATGGTAAAGCCTTGAATATAATCCCTTTACCTATTTTTCCACCTTCCTTTGATTTGCACACTTTCAAAAGTCGTTTATCGGGGCATGTTAGTCTTTAATTTGGCCATAGTTTCAGGATTTTCTTCAGCTCGGGTGAAGTTTGGTAGATTTCTGTTCTTTGTCCACTGGAAATATATATATATATATATATATATATATATATATATATAATATATATATATATTCATATGAACAAATCCAGAGTTATGTTTCAAAAAATTATTACATATTTACTATAAACTACAGATGTATAATAATATATGCTGCACTACAAAATAAAATAATATATATATATATTTATATTATATATATATATATATATAATATATATATATATGATAATATATATATATATAAATATATATATATATATAATAATATATATTTATAATATATATAATAATAAATATATATATATATATAATATAAATAATATAATACTAATATAATATATTACATAATCTATATATTCTACAGATATATAGATAGTAGAGCTAGGCGTTATTCGAAGGGGAGGCGGCAACGGCGGCCATGCCCCCCCGAAACTTTTTTCGACCCTAAAAATTTTTAAGTACTCATTCCGTTAATATTAATATAAAGGCAGAGATTAAATTAAATAAAACGATAAATTAAAATGAAAAATTAAAAATTAAAATTAAATTAATTAAAATTAACATTAATTAAAACTTAAATTAAAATTTAAACATATTTTCAATTTCATAGGTACGGTATTACCAATAAGGAAAAAGTGGAAATATAAAATGTTGGGTTTATTGCAATTGCGTATTGGGTTTTGAAACAAAAGAAGGTTAAACGGAAAACAACAGGAATTGGTTGTTTTTGTCTCGAGACCGTAATCAATCTTATAAGAAAGCCATGCAATCTTCAAAACAGAGGCAAACTAAATATCACAAAGACATCGGTGAATAGAGATTTGCTGAAGAAAAGCAGGTTCAAGGAAAAATAAGAACATCGACAAACAGATTGACAGCCAGAAGAAAATAGGGGCCGAAGACAGTGAATCGGCTAATTCAATGTTGAACAATTCTATCTCTGTAAGCCAAATATATCGTCTACGTGGACATCATGAGTCATGACTAGGGTCCCGAATCGAACTCTCTGGCCTGTGGGAAACGATGGCACTTTTCGGGGTCTTTAAAGATATCGTGCTGCTAATGCTGGAGACCATATTATTTCAGACATTTAAAAACTAGTGTTAGAAATGCCATGTATACCAATTTCACAGTCCAAAATGCTCTAATTCAGTCATTTGCGCCTTCATTCAACGTAAAATTGTTGCAAAACATAAATAAAGTAAATTTTTTACTGTCTTAAATGTCTTAGCCGATGAGACGACAGATGTGTTCCAGAAAGAACAATTTTCGTTTGTGTGCTCGTTACGTTGATATTGATACTTTTACCGTCAAAGATTTTTTGTTTTTTCGTCTCAGCAAATGATTTGACGGGAATAAAGTCTTGCAAAAATT
>JABUQX010136044.1:7500-15000 GCA_015478945.1 Trachelipus rathkii | reverse complement strand
TATTCGTTTCACTATGGATCAAGAAATCTATGAAGAACTGCTCTTCGCGAGAACTTGACAACCGACACTAAAGGCGAATCAATTTTTGATGTTTTGAAGGATTACTTCATAGAAAAACAATCCACTTATCAAATATAATATCAGTAACTACAGATGGAACACCTGCCATGTTTGGGCGCTATTGTGGATTTTTAAGCTATTTAAAACAAAATGTACCCAGGGTGTTAGCAATACACGGCGTCATCCATCGACAACATTTAATTGCTAAAAATCTGAATGTTAGATTTGCATGAATCTCTTCAATTAGTCATTCATGCAGTAAACCGAATTCGAAACAACGCGTTGAATACGAGGTTATTTGCGAAGTTGTGTGAAGAAAATGACGAGAACTTTCATCAATTACTCCTTCACACTGAAGTACGCTGGGTGTCAAAAGGCTTATGTTTGACAAGATTTTTTGCACTTTTTGAGACTATTTTAGAGTTTCTGGATGCTAAAGATCCAATTTTGAAAGAAAATTTAATCAAGTGGGAACCAGACATTGTCTATTTAACAGATTTGTTTACTAAATTTAATTAGGTTAACTTGCAGTTACAAGGTGACAGTCTAAATTTGATTAAAATAAAGTCTATCATTTCAGCGTTTCTTGCCAAAATTAAGATAATGAAGCAAAACATTGGACGGAGAGAATTTTCCCAGTTCCCCAATTTGTCACAGACAAACTGTCAGGAAGACGACGTTTCAACCTACGTTCAACTTTTAAATGCCTTCTATTCAGATTTTGAAACTGGGTTTGATGCTGTTTTCACTATGGTAATACCACAGTGGATAATCAATCCATATGGTGACATTGAAGAAACGGATGTCATATTACAAGAGGAACTGATCGGAATTAAGCACTAACGAAGAACTTTAGGTACAGTTTAGAAACGAATATCAGCAATTCTGGCTTCAAAAAGACATACCGTATTATGGAGTATCGCGAGAAAGTTTTTAATTGCTTTTCCATCCTTATACTAGTGAAAGCGGGTTCAGGCGCGGTGGCAATCTACCTAGCAAAAAAAGAAAACAGACCTGGACATCATTACCGAGGAATTTTGAGATTAAACATAACTAAATTGATGCCAAATGTTGAAACTTTATTATTTAAGGGCAGCAGCCTCATCTTCCCCCTAAACATTTTATTTTTTGCTTAGTTATTTTATGTAACAGATACTAGCAACCTACGTTAAACATATAAATACCCTCTATTCAGATTTTGAAACTAGATTTGAGGATGTTTTGACTAAGGTAATGCACATGGCTAATCAATCCATATGGTGACATATAAGAAAGGGATGTCATATTACAAGAGGAACTGATCTGAATAAGCACTAACGAAGAATTTAAGATAGTTTAGAAACGGATATCAGACAATTAGGGCTTCAAAAAGACATACCTGTTACTTATCCCGTATTATGGAGTACCGCGAGAAAGTTTTTAATTGCTTTTCCATCCTTATACCTAGTGAAAGGGGGTTTCAGCGCGATTGCCAATCTCCTAGCTAAAAAAAAAAAAAAAAAATATAAAAAAAAAAAAAACACAATGGACATCATTAACCGAGGAGGCTTGAGATTAAACCTAACTAAATTGATGCCAAATGTTGAAAATTTATTATTAAAGCATCAGGTTCATCCCTCCCACTAAAAGCATTTATTTTTGGCTTGGTTATTTTAATTTGAATTTAATTAATAAATGTATAAAACTCAACATGTGTGTTTTTAAAGTTTTTGCAAAATATCAATATCAGGTAAGCAGGGGGTCTACCCAAAACCGAAAAACATGGCAAGTGGTCTATGAGACAAAAAAGTTTGGGAACCTCTGGATTCTAGCATAACCGGTACTCATGTCCCTATGAAAAACATTAATAAGTACTTTATACATCATAATAAAATTATTTATTAGCATAACTGGACCTGTTGTACCATGAACGTGCCGTTATTTCCATGTCGATATACATTGCTCACAGTATTATTATTATTATTATTATTATTATTATTATTATTAAACAGAATTGTTTAATTTTAATTATATCTGTATTATTTTTGGCGTTAAAAGAAAACAATACTGCGTTGCAGTTTGTAGCCCCATTTCAGAAATTGTACATCATTAAATATTGTATTTTAATTTATAATAGCACTATGTATTATAACTGTGTAAACTTAATAATGTTAAATTTTATGAATAAACTTTGAAATTTGAAATTTAAAATATTTTTAGTTTTTTTTTTTTTTAAATTTATTTTTATTTTTATTTTTATTAACTTTTTTATATCGTTATTATTTTATGTAAATTCTTACTTTATTGCACAAAAATATGAAAACTCGATAGCACAAAATACGCCAACAAATATCTATATTGCAGTCAGTAGCTACCTTTTCATCAGCTCCAGCTTATTATAGAACGAATTCAAGTATTAGTTTCTTCCACAACCCTGCTACTTAAATCCCACCCAAGTACAAATTATTTACAGTACAATATTTTAAAAACACTTTTCGTATATATCTTAACACTATATACATTATAATATATTCAACCAATCTTCCTAAGCCAATCAATTTACTGCTAGCTAACGGGTCTAACCAATCCAATAACCAATCGGAACAACTTACAAAAAAACTTACTAAAATTAACAAAACTTAACAATAACACAACAAAACGTTACCTAACATAGCCTACCACACGAATTCCTAATAAACTTAAAACGTAACCCCATTAGGGCCCTATACTATTCTACATTGAAAACCTTATCTAATATAACCTACCTATCCCATATCAATAATAGTTTGATCATTTAATCGTGAATAACTGGGCCAATGAAAATAAGTTCATTACTTTAACTTACATAGATATCCTAATTTTAACACAACAGAACCTTACCCTACCTAGCCTACACTACCTAACAAATTTAACTATTTCCTAACCATATCTAACCTATATTGATATGCATAGCATGGACAAATGTTAACATAAACAAGTTCCCTTTACTAACATAACTTATTCATAAACTAACCTAACCTAACTTACCCCCTTTGTCTAACCTAAATTGATTATGGAAAGTGGGAAAAATGATAGCCATAACAAAATCTTTACTTAATCTATCATACTTATTCTTAAACTAACATAAACCTAACCACCCTTTACCTAACAAACTATCTCACCCAACCTAAGAAAAAACTTACTTAAACAAACCTTACCTTTCAATATCTGTCAAGGCTAGCAAAACTTACCCCATCAATTACTGCTAAACACCAATCATTACCTATTCTAACTTAAACTAGACCAACAGTTTTTTACCTATCAACAATTGTTAATTTATCATCATCTAACAAATTTTCCATCTAATCATTCACGCTTACCCAATCAAATTACTGTTAAAGCAGCACATGTTAAGCAACAATGTCCAAATTATACATAAAATAACTACTCTAACTCATCCACAGATGTTAACTTAACATTTTTCAATGTCATGATCATCGATCCATTACGTTTTCCTTTATGGATCTAAGCATGACATAAACACACCAATCAGCACAAGCACAATACACATCACATTATCCTACTTTAGCATACATCTTCGTTAGGTGTCTGTCCTAGCAAACAAATTATCTTACCTTAACAAAATTTAACCAAGCTATCCGATATCTGTCTGACAACATCATTAACAAAACTTTAACATCAATTATTATTAAACATAACACATCTGGTTTAGCTTATCCTCTACAACACAAGTATTATCATGCCAATAGTTTCTTAAATCTACCCATTAATCTATCTTAACTTTAACATAACCCAGCCTTGTAACCTAAACAAGAAATCTTTCAATTACACTCTAAGGGAACTTAAAGCTCCATACCATTCAATGTTTCTTGTTTCAAAATATAAGGACTTGTATTACGAATTTCAAGCAAATATATTAGTAAATAGTATTTGCTTATCAAGAGTGGATCTATATCTGTTATTGGTAGTGGAATTTAATAATTTTATAAGCACCGTTATTTTAATGCTAGTATCATTTGCTAAACGAGTTGAAAGAATCCTGTTTAGGTTGGAAGGTTGGAGTTGGGTGTTAGGCAGTGCCGGATTAAGACCCTGCTGGCCCTAAGGCACACTTTGAAAGTGCGCCAGAAAAAAAAAATAATAAAATTCTCCCAATCCCCCATTAATACTAATTGCTCAATGCTGTTACACATGTTAATTTGTATGTATTTACTGTTAACAAATAAATTGAACATTAATTGTTTACACTTTATTATCTAATAATTTATATAAGTTGCATTATAAATTTGCTCACTTTTGCACTGCAAATTCATCAATTGCAATTTGGTTAGATGTGATAGATTCCAAGTTGTTGCTGGTCCACGTTGATCGTTTCCGTCTTTAATTCATTCATTGAGAAAAGAACGTTTCCTCTTAGCAATTTGAGGCTCCTAATAATAGCGTTCGGAAAAGCAGAAGAGACACCAGTAGTGTGGAGAATTGTAAACATTTTATGGGCACTTCCAGCTGATTCTATTTAATCGTCATCGCGCATCTGCTGATTCCGCTCTTTATACCAACATTAAATTGATAAAATTCTGAAGGAAATTTTGAACTAAGGTCCTTTGAATAAACAACAACAAATCTTTTAGTAGCAACATCGATATCTTCATCAGACATAGATTCATACTGAGTCAAAACACCAAACCTCTGCAGTACTGTAGAATATGCCTCAGTACGTTTCTGCAGTGCACTTTTTGGTTGATCGATGATGACATAAAAGGTGTTGATTTTAAATTTTTCCTGGCCAGACATCCCTTCCAAAACATTCTGTGGGCATCTTCTCCATCACTAACATTCTCTTACGCTTAGTAACTTGCCGACGATCGAAATTTGTATTTTGCTCTGCCACTGAGTGCACTGCATGTTGCTCAAATAGTCAAAACTTCTCTCGGCTATTTATCTACGAATTTATCCAAACTGGTAAGCAAACAACAGCTGGTGTTAATAGGATGGTCGAGCCTCAACAAATTTTATACAGCATTTTGAAAACGCTGAAAATTAAGACAACTTCAATGTTGTCCATGTAGTTTGCCAGTTCACCTGCTTCATCTATTGTGCCGCCGTTCTGAGTAGCATCCTCTGAGATCTCCTGGAGAGCACTTTGAAACCGATCGTACCCTATGAAAACTGCTTTTGTGGCTCAGATTGAGCACACCACCGAGAGTCGATGGCTGTTTCGAAATAAACATTCAGGGTTCTTTTAATATGGTTTAACAACACATGCCAACGATGTGTTGATGCAACAAAGAATGAATACAAGCTCTCCAGGAATTGAAAAATTGAAAAAAAAAACTGCTTCAGCTCAACAATCCACAACTGACTGTCCATTTTAAATTTAGAGAGTGACCTGCCCAAAGAATATAATCCACTAGTCTGTTCTTGTTTTTCAAGATTTGCTGCATGCCATTATATTTACCAGACATATTACTGGCATTATTGTAAGTCTTCTCACGACAATTTCCAAAGTTGATTCCCTGATCCAGTAACTGTTGAAGCAGAGTGTCAGCTAGATTCTTTCCTGTGTGACTAGAGATATATATATAAATGTTAGAAAACGCTCCACAGGCTGGTGATGCACCATATCGATGTAGAGTAGAATAATGGTTAACTGGTCAAAATGTGTAATATCTGGAGCAAAGTCCACAGAAATTGAGAAATAATGTGGCTTGGCAATCTCATCCCTGATGACACTAATAACTTGTTTACCCATCATAGTTACTACTACTTCGCAAATTGTTTTTGATAGGTAAGAGGAGTGACTACTTCCACGATTGGCACGAGTACGAATATGTCTTGACAAAAAAGGATCAAACTGCAGAATGAGCTTTAAGATGCCCAAATAATTGCTGTTGTCTTTACATCCAACAATTTCATCACTACCTCGAAGAGCCAGCCCTCTCTCACAGAGCAAAATAATTGTTTCAACACAGCGTGGCAAAAAGTTTAACCAGTTGCTCTAGCAAGTTTTGATGTAGTTGCTCATCAACTTGCCCAGCAGAGACACTGCGCTGACATAATGTAAGAACTGACTTGATGTGGTTTGGACTGATTCCATGCGCTTTTAAATACCGAGTCATATTCTTCCAATCTGCAAACCCTTGGCCAGAAAGCTGTACCTGGTCAGGCGAAAACAGAATGCAAGGAAAGCAGGAAACAAAGACTTTGGCTGGGGAATATACAAGCCAGTCACGATTAGCTATCTCTCCATTTGGAAAAACTCGTTTGAAGGCACTGGAATTTAAACAAAAACGGTTCACACCAGAATACTCAATCTTTGTTTCCGGATAGCTGTGTGCCAAGTTTCTAAAATGGCTTGCTACCAGGATGATGTAAATTTCACGTAAATGGTCTGTTATGTCACCGAAAAGCCCAACATCACTTGGAATTGTTACTGAAGGTGAAGCAGTACCAGCCCTGTCTTCTACTACAGCGTCAGATGGTCAGACTTCAACAGAAGGCTCCTTTTGGTTTCTGTCCAATTGAGGTGAAGGCAAATCACCAATATCAGTAGAACTAGAATATATATATATATATTATATATATTATATATATATATATATATATATATATATATATATATATATATATATAGTATATATATATATATATATATATATATATTATATATAATTAAATGAAATTATAAATTTTAGGACAAAGAGATGTCATAATAAATATAATAATATTGTAAATTTTGACTTGCCCTAAGGCATGTGAGTGATTTTACCTAATGTGTTGATCCGGCACTGGGTGTAGGGCATATATATACTATATATAATATATATATTATATATATTATATATAATAATATATATAATATATATATATATATTATATATATATATATATATATATATATATATATTATATATATATATATATATATATATAGTAAATAATATATATATATATATATATATATATATATATATATATATATATATATATATATAATATATATATATATATATATATATTAATTATATATATATAATATATATATATATATATATATATATATATATTATATATATAAACGCATTGTCTGGCAGGGGTCACACATTTGAGATTGGGAAATGAGGGAGTTGCTTGAAGAACAGGAACGTATTTAAATGAATCACTTCAGAGAAATAACGGCTAAGCATTTCACAGACTCAAGCAGTAGTAAGGGGTGCACCTCCAAAAGCCAAAATGTTGCAACCGGATGTTGCAAATGTTCAAAAGCAACATTTTGCAACATTTGGTTTTTTGATGTTTGAGACGTCAAATTCAGTGTTTCTAAGGTCGGTGAGACCATTTTTGGCGGTTTTAGGTCTCTAAACCGATAGGAAATCCAAGTCATGTCGGCAGCTGACGGTTTTTCGTAACCTTGTTGGAATTTGATAATTGATGTGTCCAAATTAGGGTTTTTAAGGTCGG
>JABUQX010136044.1:0-2500 GCA_015478945.1 Trachelipus rathkii | reverse complement strand
AATATAAATAAATAAATACATATAAAAACTCAATTTTAAGATAATATTTATATATATAAAAATATAACACATGTATGTCACAGAAACAACTCTAAAAAATTAACATATACTATAATATATCATAACAACAAAAGCAATACCCTCATATACAGCCTTATTATAAACCATATATAATAAAACCATATAAAAATCACTACTACCAATAACTAAAATATAATACACTAATAAATTAATAATATAGCCCACTAATATAATACTACTCACTATATAAAAACAATCAACAATCCTTAAACCCCATAATACATATACTATAACACACTAACTACCCACAATAATAATATCAATAAATACAAAATAAAACCAAATAACCAATCAATCTAGAACTCAATACTACTATATACCAGGACAAACTAAATAAATCATAAACTCATACATACACATAAACACATACTATAATCAAACCTACAACTCGCCACGATCAGCGCGGCCCAAACCGATCCTCTGCATAGGCCATAGATACTACAAGCCCTCTTTCAGAAAATTAATAACTACCAATCACATCACAAAAGTAAAAACTAAATATATAAACTCAACTATAACAATAAATAAATAACACAACTAACACTATATAACAAAAAACACCCCTATAATAACAAATACATAAAATAATATCAATAAATACAATACTTATACCATCCACCCTATAACACAATATATACTAACAACAATAATAAATCCCTAAATACCATATCCATAATAATAATAATAAATACTAATATAATATAATAACATATAACATCATCCCTACTTAACCTCATAATAATATAACCTATAAAACTATACACCTTATAATATAATAGTATAAAGTATACAATCAAGCACATATAATATATTACACAATAATATCCAATATGACCAATAATATATCTTAGGCTTTGATTTCGATATATTCAAATACAAATAATATATAATATATAAAATATATATTATAATAAACTACAAAAAAAAAAACAAATATAAGAAATAATTAATAAAAAACAATAAGTCTTAGACCACAAAATAAAAAATAAATAAGATATAATAAAAAAAAAAAAATAAATAAAATATATATATATAAAATAAAATAAAATAATATATTATATATAATAAAATAAAATAATAAGAAGTGAAGAGAGAACGGGAAGAAGAGAGAACGAGAGAAGAGAGGAGAAAGAGAAGAGAGACGACGAAATAAGAGAAGAAGGAAAACTTAGCTCAATTATACCGTTAAAAACTTTATCTAATGGAGAATGAAAAAGGGAATTGGACTTTTGAAAAAGCGGCCGTGCTTTTTATATATGCACCCAATTTAGGATAGCTCGAATGAAGGACTTACCCTCGTTATTCAGAAAGAACTTAAATATGATCCTTAAGCCAGAAAAAGAACCATCGCTTTAATACCACTGAACTCCAAATCAGTACGACTGATATATACTATAATAATCAATATATAAAATATATAAATTATAATATATGTTATAATATATATAAATTATAATCTTATAATAATAATAATATATAAATATTATATATAAATAAACATCTCTCTAACTCTCCCTAAGATATATAAGTGTGAGTGTGAGTGGTGATAGATACTAATAAATATAATATAATAATAATATATATAATAATATATATTATATATATAAATAAATTATAATAAAAATATATATATATATATATACATAAATATAAATCATTTAAAACAAACGATAATACAGAATAATATATCACGAATATAATATATACAACTTAATTAAAATATAAAATAAATATATATATATATATAATAATATATATATCAAGTTTAGAATTCAATTAATTAGTTTTTATTATTCGTTTAAATTATATAATTGGAAAGTATAATGCAATTGGTTAGAACTGATATAATTATGAAGCAAGCGCGAACTTAATTGATGTTGTACCTGCTATAGATATAATTACAATTAATTTGCGACAAAGCTCATTATATATAGAAAGGGAAAATGAGTGTAAGAACCAAAATAAAAATATGAGAGATAGTTGTGAGGAAGAAAGTTCATAAAATGTATAAATAAAATGAAAAATTATTTGGTTGAATGTATATTGCGTTTCCAGTTATGTAATATAAAAACTGAGCATATATATTTCTGTGTATATAATATGAGTCAAGCGAGAAAACGAAAATCAATTTTCATTCAAATCGGAGGAAATTTTGTAGGGGGCAACTAGGTCTTAAAAAAAAATTTTAACTCGCTGCGCGAAGAATAAATTTTATGAAGTAGGGGGAAAACTTAAAATCCTTGAAATTAAATATTTTCTACATAGATTTATCAGCGAGTATTTATATCATACTCATCAAAATTTATTCGTCAATGCACACAGACAATAAAAAATCCACGTTTGGATTGTTGCGAAGATCATCATATTCATCGTCATATACATTCGCTCGAGATAAGTGAGGATGAGGAGGTCTCCTTAT
>JABUQX010136043.1:0-7500 GCA_015478945.1 Trachelipus rathkii | reverse complement strand
CCTACAGCAGGTACAGCGATAGATACCTACATGCGTTCAAGTTAGGAAAGATACATACAGGAACTCAAGTTAGGGCAGGTACATACATGACCTCATGTTAGGACAGTTACCTACAGCAGGTAACTGCATGTGCTCGACTTAATCCCTACTAATCCCCCACGAACCTTTAAGAAAGGTCAATTTCAGGCCTTGATACGGTATCAAGGTCAAAACATCAAAAAGGGCTACGCCCCCAAAGGGGGGTCAAAGGGGGGCCAAAACTAGGGGGGAGACACGTACGACGGTTGCTACGCAACCGTCTGGCGCACCCCTTCTCCGAAGGGGTGCCAAAAAGCGGGTATATATATATATATATATACACATTGGTCTTCCAGAATGCCCTTCCTACTACTCATATCTTCTCTTTTGAGGGGGATTTGCGTCACTCGACTTTTCACGCATTCTCTCTCTCTCTCTCTCTCTCTCTCTCTCTCTCTCTCTCTCTCTCTCTCTCTCTCTCTCTCTCTCTCTCTCTCTCTCTCTCTCTCTCTCTCTGTTCAACTCTGTAACCCCAGACATAACCTCTATTTTCATTCTTTAACGCACTCTACTCGTAAACTCTGCAATGTTCATTCTTCACCTAATAATACCTCACTTTCTTTAACTCATTCACATATATGAATATATAAATATATATGAATGGGTCAGAAGCAAATGGATGTAGGTAACAAAAAAGATGACTTTGAGAAAAGTATAACAGCATAATGAAATTAAATTAAAAATGCCACCACATAGCATAGATCAACAGAATTATTTAAATCTATTTTCCTAGAGATAGTTTGATGAGTGATATGTGCTTTACTGCACATTTTTACAGTATTCATCACAACTCACCCTCTTTAAAGTAAGGTGTATATATATGTCATATATATATATATATACATATATATATATATATATATATATATATATATATATATATATATATATATATATTAGTTATTATTATTATTATTATTATTATTATATATATATATATATATATATATATATATATATATATATATAAATACAAATATATATAAATATATATATATATATATATATATATATATATATATATATATATATATATATATATATATATATATATATATATATATATATATATATATATATATATATATATATATATATATATATATTATATATATATATATTATACATATTACATATTGTATTACCCATTTGCTGCAAAGAACGGCATATTCAAAAATTGTGTTTTTTGAGTAATTAATATGAAGAGATTGATAATGAGGTGTATTTTAACCAGGGTTTGGGGAGCTGGTGGGAATTTTTTTGGGCTCCGGCACTGGAGCCATCTTATTTTCAACATGCAGCTCCAGCCTCGGCTCCTGAGTCAATTCTTTTGAAGCTGAGACTTTTGTTCCTGCTCCGGATCTTGCCCTGGCTTCGACTATGATGTAAAAAATAAATTTAATTGAGTTTTACTGTCACCCTGGAACATGACCCAGAATTTAGTTTCACTTCAATGGGAGACAAAACTTTTTTACATTTTAAAAGAGGAGGGTCCAATTTTTCCTCCGGGCTGAGCCCCATTTAGCCAATTTTATAAAAAAAAAAAAAAAAAAAAAGAAAGGCAAACGGCAGTTTTTCTGACGTTTAAAACGTCGTTTTCGGGTATTTTTCTGTGTCTGTAGTTATTTCTTATGTATTTTCATTTATTGAAAAAGAAGTATGTTTTTGACATTTTTCGATTCACCTCTTACAATTTTTTTAGAAATGACTTCAAATATACAAAGACGAGTCTATTACCTAGATAATTTATAAAATAAAATAGTGAGTTTTGACCCCAGGTCACAGCAATGGTGAAAATTCAAAGCCTACTATTTTTGACTTTGAAAATGAAAAATTGCGAAATTTTTTATTCTAGTAATACGATCAGAATGAAATTTTCAGGGCATATGTAGTCGAGGGAGATACTTATTTTTTATTTATATAATTTCTTTGTATATGCAGTAGTTTTGGATTTGTTTTTGGAACAAATTTTCCCAAAAAAAATTTTTGAGAAACTTTGAAAAAAAATTTTTTTTTGGGAGTATGCACAAAAATTAGCTGAGTATAAAAGATGTATCTTGCCCTACTATATAAGCCCTGAAAATCTGATATTGATCGGATAATTGGAAAAAATATATATCAATATTTCACTTTTACAAAAAAAAACATCCGAAAACGACGTTTTAGATGTTAGAAAATGCTGCCGTTTGCTTTTTATTTAGTCAAAATTGTCTAAAAATTAAGAATTTTATATCCATTTCCAGGTTGGTGCTAAATAGGGCTTAGCCCGGAGCAAATATTGGAACCTCCCCTAATTTAGTACAAACTTTTATGGTTTATTTTATCAGTTTATACTATAGAGTACAAAGTCTAGAGTTTATACTATAGAGTACAAAGTCTAGAGTTAGGCACAACTTTGCTGCTGTCATATCACAGTACAACCTCAGAAAGCCTCACTTCTCTTTTCTTTTCTTTAATAATTAATTTCTAAAGCAAACTCAGGTTCTATAGAATAAAAATTTCATAAGCCTAAACTCAAAAATTGCTTAGCTAAACTGAAAAAAAAAGTAAAAAAATACTCAAAGCATTGAAAAGGATGGAAGAAAAATTTCAAAATGAATTTGTTCTTAGGAACAATATTGATACTACTACTAAATCATATTTCATAGGTGCTCGTAGGTCCGAGCGAATAATACGATGGGAAGAAAACAGTGTTTCAACACTCACTTGAGCTGCTGGCTTTAATTATTTTGGGGTACAATGGTATGGCCTGCATGACATTCAGGTTTGGATGGGATAATCTATCTATTTTCTCTATCTTATTCAGATCATAAGACAATACAAGTTTAAATTTAACAACTGAGGATATCTTCTCCTATTCAATTTTCTCTCCATCCTAATTATATAAAAAGTTTAATTATAAACTTATAATTAGAAAATGAAAATTATTTCTTCAAAACTGAAGATATTTAGAGATATTACGATGGATTAGGAATGTTTAAGATCAAAAACAAAAACTTAAAGTTAAAGCCAGCTGTAAATAAAATATTTATAGCTAGGAGACAGAATAATTTTAATTCCAGAAACAAGACTGAAAATTTAAGACTAATGATTGATTCAGGAACAAAGACTTGAAAATAAGACTGCAAATTAAAGACGGAAAAATAAGCCCTTTAAAGAGATATAGGGATTGGATGTATGATTTAATTACAATGATTTAAGTGATTGCAAATTTGATTCATATTTGAAATAGCTATTTAAATATTGAAATAAGAGAGGAGATCTTACCCAAAACGATAAGAAACGTCTGTGAGGGTTCTTGTTTAAAATGATTGTCGGAATTGCGAATTCAAGTCTGTGGAATTCAACGGAGAACTTGAGAATTAGGCTGTAATCATAAGGGGAATGAGGGCTAACTAACTACCATTATAACTGATATTAACTATTTCATCACTATTTTTTAATACCAAAGTCAAGAATTATGAAGGTTATAAACTTACTTACCTGTGATTAATTTACATCCCAATGTATTATGGTATATAGTATTGTATTCCGTACATTCGTAGGCACGTCAGTTATTAAAGTAATGGTAACATGCAAATTTGTATACTTTGGAAAGCAACTCTGTTTCCTTTGGTCATAAATATTATTATGAATTATGAAGTCAAAATCAAAGAAAAATGTTATTAATTATGACCATGAGAAGGACTGTAAGAAGAAGAGATACTGTATTATTTATTCGTATAACCAACCCAAGAGGTAAAAATATGAACATAAAAAAAAATAATTTAACTCATGCAGTTTTACCTTAATATACAGAGTACTCACTTATTCTAATATTGAATAAGTTATTCCATCTTAGTGAATTTTTGGTAACCACTTGGAACTTAACTTATTCTACAAATGTATGTGTGACTTTGACCTGAACTCCACAATCACCCCTTACACACCTCCCCACTAAGCCTAAAAACCCCACCTTACTTGCGCAAGGCATAATAAATAGACAGCAGCATAAACTTATGTTTCCGAGGAGAGATAGAGGGTGGACTTGGTATATTGCCGGATCAGGTGTCTATAGCAGAATACACCTCTAAAACCATGAGTTTAGTTAATTTGTAGTAGTGATGGACGATTATTGAATGCCGATGACAATTATAGTAAATTTTGACGATGACGAGTATATTATTGAAAAAATATATTTAAATTTTTTTTCCCTCTCTTCTCTTCTCTCTCTCTCTCTCATATATATATATATTCTATATATATATATATATATATATATATATATACTATATATACTTATATATCAATATATATAATTAATATATATACAAGGCTGTAGACAGGGGGATCAGGGGTTCAACCCCCCGAAATTATTTAAGCGATCAAAATTTTGATTGCTTAAATATTTTCGGGGGGTTGAACCCCTGATCCCCCTGTCTACAGCCTATGTATATATATATATATATATATTATATATATATATATATATATATATATAATATATATATATATATTATATATATATATATATATAATATATAGAGAGAGAGAGAGAGAGAGAAGAGGAGAGGGAAAAAAGAAAATTTAAATATATTTTTTCAAATAATCGGTATCATTCTTCGTCAACATTTACTATAATTGTCATCGGCAAAATTTCATAATCGTTCCATACCTACTACTACAAATACTAATACTCATGGTTTTAGCAGTGGTTTAATGCATTTAGACACCTGACTCCCAATATACCAAGTCACCCTCTATTCTGCCTCGGAAACACTAAGTTTATGCTCTGTCATTCTGCTACCATCGAATAGTAAGGTTGGGGTTTTGAAAGTGGCTCGAGGTAGAGATTTAGAGGGTGACTTGGTATATTGGGAGTCAGGTGTCTAAATGCATTAAACACCTTAAAACCATGAGTATAGTATTTGTAGTAGTTGATGGGACGATTATGAAATTTTGCCGATGACAATTATAGTTAATTTTGACGATTATGAGTGACGATTATTTGAAAAAATATATTTAAATTTTTTTTTTCCTCTCTCTCTCTCTCTCTCTCTCTCTCTCTATATATATAATATATATATATATATATATATATATATATTATAATATATATATATAGTATAATATAGTATATAATTATATATATATATATATACAAGGCTGGTAGACAGGGGATCAAACCCCCACCCCCCGAAATTATTTAAGCAATCAAAATTTTGATCGCTAAATAATTTCGGGGCGTTGAACCCCTGATTCCCCCTGTCTAAACAGCCTCTGTATATAATATATAATATAATAGTATATTATATATAATATATATATATTATATATATATATATATATATATATATATGATTATAATTATATATAGAGAGAGAGAGGAGAGAGAGAGAGAGAGAGGGAACAAAAAAAAAAATTTAAAATATGATTTTTTCAAATAACGTCATCGTCATCGTCAAAATTTACCATCATTGTCATCGGCAAAATTTCATAATTGTCCACTACTACTACAAATACTAATACTCATGGTTTTAGCAGTGGTTAATGAATTTAGACACCTGACTCCCAATATACCAAGTCCACCCTCTTATCTCTACCTCGGAAAACACTAAGTTTATGCTCTGTCATTTATTATGCCTTCGAAAGTAAGGTGGGGTTTTAGTCTAGTGGGGAGTGTGTGTAAGGGTGATTGTGGAGTTCAGCGTCAAAGTCCACATACATTTTTGTAGAATAAAGGTTAGTGTCCAAAGTGGTTATACCAATTCACAGATGGAAAACTATTCTTAATATTGAACTAAGTGGTTACTCTTAAATTAAGGTTAAAACTGCATGAACGTTAAATTATTTTTTTTATGTTCATATTTACTCTTGGGTTGTATACGAATAAATAATACAGTATCTCTTCTTCTTACAGTCCTTCTCATGGTCATAATTAATAACATTTTTCTTTGATTTTGACTTCATAATTCATAATAATATTTTATGACCAAAGGAAACAGAGTTGCTTTCCAAAGTATACAAATTTGCATGTTACCATTATTTTAATACTGACGTGTCTACGAATGTAAGGAATACAATACTCATATACCATATACATTGGGATGTAATTAAGCACAGGTCAGTAGTTTATAATCTTTAATATTCTTGACTTTGGATTAAAAATAGTGGATGAAATAGTTATATCATTATAATGGTAGTTTAGTTACCCTCATTCCCTTATGATTACAGCCTATTCTCAAGTTCTCCTGTTGAGATTCCACAGACTTGAATTCCAATTCCCGAAATCATTTAAACAAGACCCCTCACAGACGTTCTTATCGTTTGGGTAAGATCTCTCTCTTATTTCAATATTTAAATAGCTTATTTCAAATATGATCAAATATTCAAATATCTTTAATTAATTGTTTAATAGTCAAATGCCTTAAATATCTTAACTTTACAAATCTAATTCCTGTAATCTTTACAGGGTCTTAGTTTTCCGTCTTAATTTGCAGTCTTAATTTTCAGTCTTGTTCCTGAATCAAATCATTGTCTTCAGACAAGCATTAGTCTTATTTCTCAGTTTTGTTTTTGGATCTTAATTCTAAGACATTCCCAGAATTATCTTTATTCCTAGTCCTAATCATAGGGCTGAATTTAAAGCTTCATTTTGACTAAGCCACCCGTGTTTACGTTGAGATTGTTTCCCAAGAATATACATTTTGTAACAGGAGCCTTCTCAACTACCCCATAATCTAATTATCACAATTCCTTAATCTTAAGAAAAATTATAAAAATAAGCAAACACACTCCATAATAGTACTGGAGTCTGATTTGCTTCGTAATCATAAAGCTATCCCCTTAATCCACCCGGATAACTGATTGAATGTATTAACATTACCCTCTACTACTTTTGATAGTATATATGGGTTAATAAATCTCTCTTTTACTTATCTTTAATTCTCCCCTTCTACCTATTTCCCAAAAAGTGATCTTTACTTAGCCACAAACCAGAAAGCATTTGGAGCAAGCTTATGGTCCCTCCTTCCTATATCCTGACGTTAACAAGAAAGACTACTTGGCTCTGCATAGGCTTCGGACTTTGTGCAAAAGCCTGAACCTTAAAGATATCTCCTCCAGGTAGATAAGAAACATTTCTTTTTAATTTTCTCACTACTTTAGTTTCAAATTAGGGGTAATCTTTTCAATAATTATTCTTTTTTCATTTATCTAAGTGACCGTAACTATTCTTTTCCCTGTCACTTGGTCTCCACAATAATATAAATATATATTATATAATTATATAAATATATATATTTATATATATATATATATATATTATATATATATATATATATATTATATATATATATATATATATATATATATAATATTATATATTACTATATATATATTATATATAAGGGTGTACGGAACTGAAATTTTCAGTTCGGCCGG
>JABUQX010136042.1:32500-74592 GCA_015478945.1 Trachelipus rathkii | reverse complement strand
CGCCTGCGACAATCCTCCTTGTTGTCCAAATTGCAAGGGCCCTATCCTTTCTTCGCATCCACTGCCCTTCTTCTATCTTGGGGAAAGAAATTTAGGAACAATGCGCTCTTTTTAGCTGAGAGCGCCGTGAGCACTGCCGCAGGGAGGAAGTTACCCATCTCCTCTTCTTTTGCTAAAGGCTACACCATATCCCATCTTATAGTTTCCCTCTAGCAGTGCTCCCCGCCCCCATGTGCCTAGTTTGGACTTCTTCTCGAGTTATTCCCCTTCTTTCCTTCAACGGGCTTCCAGTGTCTGCGGGCACCTTCGGGAATTGAGATTCGGTTGCTCAGCTAACTGTCCTCCCCGACTCTCCTAACGATGATCCGTACGTCACTCGGACATTCTTTCGCAAGACCAGTTTCTCTGTCACATGACGTTCACGTTGCGGAGATTCACGCTCCCCCTCTGGAGAGTATCTCTTCTGTGGTCGACGACCAACATCCATGGCTTGACCTTGACCCCCCATTACACCATCCTCTGAAGCGTCCAGCTTCTCATTCCCGGGTAAGCCTCACACGTTTCCGTCTCTTGATCCTGTGGCCATCTGTCGGTTGGGTCTTTCCCTCAGACGCCGTATTTTTTTCAATTCTCAGACGTCCGTATTCTTTTCAATATCGTGTGCAGACTTCTTGAAGAAAACCTTGATGCCGTTCCAAAAGGAAGCCTCGCTCGCTCGAGGCTAACGTGCTTTGTCGCTCTGCCACCTCCCTTGTGACGTCAGACGAATAGTGCTCTTACTCCTCGCACCTCCTTACCCGCACTTAGGCCACGACTGCTCTGTTTAGTTGTACTCTAGTGAGTCTGAAACCTACTCGGGCCTCTATGGACTCTTCCGATGACTCTCCTTCCTCGGATCGCCGCCGTGTTGACGTTACGATCTTTCCGGCAAGACCTCGGCTGTGGTTATGGGGAAACCCGTCCGCACCGGGGCCGTCCGGGAGTGGAGAGTGGCTCTGCACCGCGGGGCTGTCAGCGAAGGGTGGGGTGCTGATGGAGTTGGGAAGGACGGACCATCTCCCCCAGACTCTTTTCAGGGTTCATCTCCTGCTGACGGCGTTGTCCTGTGCTTGCGGATTCCTACGCGGAATTTCCAAGCCGCGCATCGCCCTATTTGCGGGTCTCCGGACCCTCCGGCTCCCAACTACCATTCGTGCTTCTTTTGTTACAATCTGCTTCAAAGATTGTCTACCGGCACTTAGAGTGGGGCATCCCTCTCAGTCTGCTGAGTTACCGACCCCCTGTCCGGATTCTTAGCAAACATTGCTGACGGGTTGAAGGTGGTTTGGCTTCCATCTTCGGTGAGGGCACTCCTTTGGAAACCAGGAGACTCTCCTGCTCCAAACAGGGTGGTACCCCTCTCTCCCTACTGTACGTTACTTTCCCCTTCCTCCTTGGATTCGAGGATTTCCGTAGGGAGCCGTGATGGCTCTAGGGAGTGCTTCCTTGTATCGGTTTTCGAGACGGCGCAAGATTCTCGCACATCGTGGACAATTGTATACAGAATCGCCCTGAAGATTGAGTATTTCACTTCTCTTTTTAATATGATAATTCCATTCAGTTGGGAATTGTCGTGGCTATTATCCGAAGCTAGGAAAGAATTGATAGGACACTCGCGAAACGATCTCCCAGAAGCGTTATTTGTGTTCAGGAACTGCAACTTCGCATCGTTATCCTTTTCCACTTTCCACATTACAGAGAGATCGTCTCCCTGATCGTGCGAAACTAATTGATCGGGGGGAGGGGGGGTGCGGCCGATTCTGTTCACGAAGCGTTCCCTGTTCACTCGGAATTCCACGCTCTCGACTCCGTATACATGCAGTGGCAGCTAGAATCCACCTAGATCACCGCTTACTCTTTGGCTCGGTGTTATTGTGGCACCTAGCTTGTCCTTCACTTAGGAAAACCCTTCGAAACTTTGTTCATAGGAGTTGCCGCAACCTTAGTCCTGGGGTGACCTAACCTCCGCCACCTTTGTCTGCGACGAGGTGCACTGTTTGCATTCCCCATGCCGAATTGGATACTGGGTCATCCTTAGAAGATTCTCCTTGGGATGTTGAAATACCGTCTTCCGACAGTTGAACTTTTGACACTTCCCTGTTGTCGACCCGTTTCCTTTGTGCTCGTTTTTCCCGATCGTTTTCGATGGAAGTGTCACCGTTTCCTCTGGGGAGGAAGTTGACCTATCCGATCGTGTTTAATCGTTCCTCGGTCCTACTTTGCAACATCAACCAATTCCGCTACGCGGCATGACTAGAGCGGATTGGTGTTCCTTCTATCGGGCTTACTTACTCCCATTCCTCTCCTGCCACACCCTTTTTCGTCTCCTGCATCCTCGCATCCACATTCTTTCAGCGGTACTGTCCTCACCGGCGGCCGGCTGCTGACCATATCCCGGCGCTCCTACTGGGAACCGTAAATCGTCGTCTCCTTGGATATGGAACGCTGCTGTACCAGGTCTCATCGATAAAAGCGTCAATTGTTCGCGTTGTACAAACGGACTTCCCCACTATGTCCAACTTTTGATTTCTTTTTTAAGGCTTGCGCAGCCCGTTCTCCGGGTGTATTAACCTCGGAAAATAATATTTCCGTAACCAAGTCTCTACCGTAAATTCTTTCACACCTTTGTCTTCTGTATACAAGATTGTGCGTAAAATCTCTCGGAAGCACCATCTTGATCCACTATAATTCTATTAGGCCACACCCTCTAATGTTCTCTCTGATCCAGGGAATTGTTGCTGATGATCTGGGTTTTCACTGTGCTCTGCTCCAAGGATCTAGATATCCAGGACCTTTTTTCGATCGGTTCGCTTTACAAGCATCCCCTCCGCGACTTTTCTTTTTCTTGGAGAGGACCCCTTTTGATAACTGCTTAC
This sequence comes from Trachelipus rathkii, assembly GCA_015478945.1. Taxonomy (NCBI): domain Eukaryota; kingdom Metazoa; phylum Arthropoda; class Malacostraca; order Isopoda; family Trachelipodidae; genus Trachelipus; species Trachelipus rathkii. The sequence continues at coordinate 71,677 of JABUQX010136042.1, read as the reverse complement.
GAAGGGTTGGAATTCAAGAGCAATTAAAGCTATGTATAGGACGGTGCTCTTGGCCGCTGAAGGTTATTCCTTCCAGATTTGAGGCATGTTCGTCCTCGGCCTCGGCTTTTCTCCTCAGCCTGTTATAATATATATGGGGGGAGGGTGTCTTCCCTCCTGTGTGGTTGACATATATTGTCCCAATTTCGAAACCTGGGAAGACCCAATTCTACTGACAACCATCGACCCATCTCCTTAACTTGAACACATGCAGTGATGGAGAGATGCGGTCCCCGTCTCGTTTCCTACATGGGACAGCACACGCATATTTCTGACATCAATTTCGATTCGGCAGGCCATCGCTCTACTCAGGATGCTCTCCTTCGTTTGGACCATGATGTGCGTGAAGTCTCTTCCGCTTCGCAGAAAGTTGACCTGGCCGTTTCTTTGATTGGAAAAAGGCATAACGACTTCACATGGAGCGGTGGGGGTTTTTGCGAAACCTTCACTCACTGGCCTTCCGGGACAGCTTTCCTTCTTCCTTTCACCCTGATGTTGTCGTTCATTTCAGGTCGGTGTGGCACCACCTACCAGGCATTGATGAGAAGGCGGTTCCGCAAGGGCAGTGTGTTTGTTAGTGTATTTGCTTTTTCGCAATAGGCTCAACGGGAGTGGGTCGATACCATCCCCGACTCTGTTATGTTGTTCCCTCTATTGTGGAATGGATCTGCTTTGATTGTCGACTGGGGCTAACTCCCGGTGCTTGGTCGTCCAGCTTTTCAACTGGCCAATTGACAGAGTCACGTCTGGTTCAGTGCGCAGTGGTTCAAGTCTCCACTGCCAAAATGAAAGCGATGCTTTTCTGTGAGAAAACCCCGTCCGCTTGTGGACGTATTCCGTCCCCTTTATGCACCTGTTATGCGTTTCCCCTCCAGGTGGTACCGACCGGTGAGGTTCTTTGATGATCGCCTTTCATACCTTCCTCTTTTACCAAACCTTCCCACTCTATGTTGCCGCCGATTGCTTGGCCTCTTACGGCACCTCACCTCAAAGTCTTTGGGGTGCGGACAGAAAGTCATTGCTGCGCCTCTTACATCATGTGTCGTGAGAGTTAAATTTGGATTATGGCATGTGCCATATATGGGCCAGAACCTTCAAGCATATCTTTGCCTCCTTGACCTTATCAAACGAGGGGTCTTGCATTGCAACGGGGAGCATTTCGATCATCGCCTAAAGAGAGTCTGGAGGTGGAGACTTGGGATAATGCCTTTGTCCCTGCGAAGAGAGCGGCTTATGTACTCTTTATGTCCCTGCTTCCTCAGGGTCCCTGCTTCTCAGCCTTAGTCACCCTTACTAGAGAGATTCGCTCCGTCATTCTCATTATTAGGCCGTTCGCTTGTGGGTTTTGTGACTCCTTATTTTTTGATTTCCTTGGCCTTCCTTTTCATTCGGTTTTGCGCTACAATTTCGACGACGTTATGTGAAATGGATTTTCCTCCCCCTACTGTCTGTTTCGGGATCCAGTCCTTCACCAAGGCTGAGACACATCAGGACGTTGAGAGGTTCCTTTTTTTCTCATAAAGAGATCCACAAAGACTCTACACAACACCTGTCTACATTGATGGCTCCAAAACGGTAGGCGGAGTGGGGACGTCGGCTGTCTTCCCAGATTTACCGTTGCCCACCACCCTGCCTTCCTACAGCCATCTTTGCGCTGAGCTTATTAGCGCCTGGTTTGGCTGTGGGTGGTGGGCAAAATTAGCACTCCTACCACCCGGCGTCATTATTTAATCTTCTCGGGAAAGACTTCTAAGAGCGGCTTTTGCTTGATCTCTCACATCGGTCAACAAGGATCCTTGGGTTTCATCTATCCAAAGTTCATCCGGCTACCTGTTCAATTGATGGAGTGGCATGTGAGTTCTGTTGGGTCCCCTTCCCATGTGGGTGTTCCGTGGAACGAGAGAGCTGATGCGGAGGCCAACCGTGCTTGCCCGCCGGCAGGTATCTATCAGACGGGTTCCTTCATGACTATTACTGTTGGGACACCTTCCTGCGACTGATTTTTACGCTGTGTGTATCCATCAGAATGTCCTCTCCTGCTGGGAGACTTGTATGGCGAGAGGTTCGTGGCGCCAAACTGCGGAATGTTAAACCTCGTTTAGGTAAATGGCCGTCCTCTTGTAAACGGAGTCGCCACCAGGAGGTGGTTCTCGCTCGTTTACGAATTGGACATACCAATCTCCGCATGGCATTTCACATGGTGAGAGAGCAACCCCCATCCTGTTCGTTTTTCCAGGTCCCTAGAGACACACCGTAGCATGTACTTTCCCGATGCTTGACTGATCAGCCTCAGATCCAGTCTCCCCTGACATTCTTAACCATTTCCCCCGGGAATCGCCTTGCTCATTTTAATTCTGGACTCCTCCCACTTTTTCGAAGTAGTGACCAAAGTTTTTGACGTTTCCCTCCATGAGTGAACATCTTTATCGTTAGTAATGCCTCTTCCGGTTTTTCTCGTTTTTGTAGGGACTTCCCCATGTTGTATGTTTACAGACCACTGATATAGCCCACTTTTTGCTGCGCAATGGTGGTCCCTCTACACTTTCTTAAAAAAAAAAAAAAAAAAAAAAAAAAAAAAAAAATTTGCGTTGCGTTTACACGAAGAAAAGTAACGTAGAGTCTGTATCCATTGACTCAACTAGTTCACGTTACGTAATGGATCATTTCTCCCTCCCCTCCTCTCTCTCTCTCTCTCTCTCTTACTCCTCCTCTCTCTTCTCTCTCTTCTCTCTCCTCCATCTCTCTCTCTTTCCTTCTCTCCCTCTCCCTTCTCTCCTCTCTCTCCTCTCTCTCTCTCTCCTCTCTCTCTCCTCTCCTCCTCTCCTCTCTCTCTCCTTTTCTCTTTCTCTTTTCTTTCTTTCCTTTTTCTCTTTCTCTTTCTTTCGATCTGGAATGTGAAAATTCTCTACTCTCTCTCTCTCTCTCTCTCCCTCTCTCTCCTCTCTCATCTCTCTCTCTCCCCTTCCTTTTTCTTCTCTCTTTCTCTCTTTTCTCTCTCTCTCTCTCTCTCTCTCTCTCTCTCTCTCTCCTCTCTCTCCTCTTCTCTCCCTCTCTCTCTCGCTCTCTCTCTCTCTTTCTCCTCCTCTCTCTCTTACTAGCTTACTCTCTCTCGATCTCTTTCTGTTCATCTCTCCTGTCTCTCTCTCCTCTCTCTCCTCTCTCTCTCTCCTCTCTCTTTCTCTCTCTCCTTTCTCCGAATCTCTTTTTAATACCTCCAGCTTTTAGTCTTCTCTCTCCTCTCCCTCTCTCTCTCTCTTTCATACTCCTCTCAATTACTCACAATACGTTCGTCCTTCTCCCTCTGCTTTCTACATCCTTCTCTCTTTCTCCTTCCTCCCTCTCTCTTTTCCTTCTCTCCTTTTTTCTCCTTCTTCTCTTTCGTGCTTCGCTCCTCTCTCTCTCGTCCTATCTCTCTCTCTCTCTCTACGTCTCTCTCTCTTTTCTCTCCTCTCTCTCATCTCCTTTCCTCTCTCTTCTTTATTCTCTCTTCTCTCTCTTTCTCCTCTTTATCTCCTCTCTATCTCCTCCTCTAAGGCCTTTTCTCTCTGCTCTCTCTCTTCTCTCTCTCTCTCTCACTCTCCCTCTCGCTCTCTCCTCTCTCTCTCATCTCTGTCCTCTCTCTCATTTTTGCTCCCTCCCTCTTTTCTCTTCTCTCTCTTCTCCTCTTTCCCTCTCTCTCTCTCTTCTCTCTCGTCTTCTGCCTCGTGTCTGCATTCTCCTCCCACCTTCCACGTGTCTTCTACTCTCCTCTCTTCTTCTCTCTCTCTGTCTCTTTTGTTCTTCTCTCTCTCTCTCTCATCCCTCCTGTCTCCCTCTCACTCTCTCTCTAAAACTCTCTCTCTCTCTCTCCTATCCTCTCTCTCTCTCTCTCTCTCTCTCTCTCTCTCTCTCTCTCTCTTTTTCTCTCCTCTCTCTCTCTTTTCTCTCCTCTCTTCTCTCCTCTTCTCTCTCTTCTCTCTCTCTCTCTCTCGTCTCTCTCTCTTAGTCTCATCTCTCTCTCTCTTCTCTCTCTCTCTCTCTCTCTCCTTTCTCTCTCTCCCCCCCTTCTCTCTCTTCTCTCCTCTCTCTCTCTCTCTCTTCTCTCTCTCTCTCTCTCTCTCTCTCTCTCTCTCTCTCTCTCTCTCCTCTCTCTCTCTCTCTTCTCTCTTCTCTCTCTCTCTCTCTCTCTCTCTCTCTCTCTTCTCTCCTTCCTCTCTCTCTCTCTCTCTCTCCTCCTCTCTCTCTCTCTTCTCCTCTCTCTTCTTTCTGCTCTCTCTCCCTCTCTCTACCTCATCTGATGATAACAGCTCAGAGTCGCACCTCTGTACATCTCCTTCGAGTGCTGCCTGGGCCAGTCAGTAGTTTCTCCTCTTTCTGCTTTCTCTCTCTCCTCTCCTCTTTTCTTCTCCTCTCTTGCTCTTCTCTCCTCTCTCTCTCTCACCTCCTCCTTCTCCTCTCAGCGTGCCCTCTTCCTCCTCTCCTCTCTCTCTCTCCTCTCTCTCCTCCTCTCTCTCTCCTCTCTCTCTCTCTCTCCTCCTCTCTTCTCTCTTCCCTCCTCGCCTCTCTCTCTCTCTCTTCTCTCTCTCTCTCTCTCTCTTCTCTCTCTCCCTCTTCTTCTCCTCTCGTCTCCTCTCTCTCTCGCTCTCTCCTTCTCTTCTCTCTCTCCTCTTCTCCTCTCCCTCTCTCTCTCTCTCTCTCTCCTCATCTCTCCCTCTCTCTCTTCTCTCTCTCTCTCTCTCTCTCTCTCTCTCTCTCTCTCCCTCTCTCTTCTCTCTCTCTCTCCCTCTTCTCTCTCTCTCTCTTCTCCTCTCTCTCTCTCTCTCTCTCTCTCTCTCTCTCTCTGCTCTCTCTCTCTCTCTCTGTTAAATAAGGATTTTGTTTGAAGTTAGGCATGACATTCTCTAAATCGGCATCGCATAAATCAAGTATAAAATTTTGCCAAGGGCACGTTTATAAGCCTGTTATGAATTTTTATTGACTAGACAAATTTCTAGGTGAGTTTATTCAGTTGACAATACTGGTCCCCCAACCTATAGTGTAATAATGAATAGTGTTATAGTTGAAAAAAATCTTTGCTTAATTTAGATTAAATGTTGTTTTTTATTTTGGGTAATCATAATTTGGCATCTTGTCCTTAGATATCTATGGTTTTATTTATTTATACAGATTTTATCGAATGTTTCTGGGAACGATGGGAAGAGAAGATCTTTGAAAAGTGGATCTCGGAAGTCGATAATATCATTGAATAATATTAAGAATGAAAAGTCAGAAGGATTCAGTTGTAATTTCTGTGATTTTAGATTTCAGTTCAAAACTGAGTTAAATAAGCACTTAATATCTCATAAAGAAAAAAAGTTTAAATGTTCTCACTGCAATTATGAAAGTAAATGGAGGTCAAATTTTTATGCCCACCTCTTAATACATCGCAGTAAGAAATTATATAAATGTTCTGAATGTAATTATGACTGTAATTTTAAGGATAAACTAAAAATACACATTCTTAAACATAAAAATATAAAATTATTTAAGTGTTCTGAGTGCACCAATGGATATAATAGGAAAATGCACTTGAAAAGACATATGCTTACACATCAAAAAACAAAATTATTTAAATGTTCTGAATGCAACTATGAATGTAATTTTAAAGACAACTTAAGAAAGCATATGATTACGCATCTAAAAATAAAATTATTTAAATGTCCTGAGTGCAGCTATGAGTGCAATCAGAAACGCAGCTTAAAAATACACAGTTTTAAGCATAAAAATATAAAATTATATAAATGTTCTGATTGCACCTATGAATGTAATTGTAAAACGCGATTAAAAAGACATATGCTTACTCATCAAAAAACAAAATTATTTAAATGTTCTGAATGCCACTTTGAATGTAATCGTAAAGATAGCTTAAAATCGCATATACTTAATAACCATTCAAATATAAAATTATTTAAATGTTCTGAGTGCAGCTATGAAAGTAATCGCAAAGGAAGCCTAAAATTACACATGCTCAAGCATGAAAATATCAAGTTATTTAAATGTCCTGAGTGCAGCTATGAATGCAATCGGAAGAGGGATCTAAATGTACACATGCGTATTCATGCAAAAACAAAGTTATTTAAATGTTCTAAGTGCGCCTATGAATGTAATCATAAAAAAAGCTTAGAAATACATATGCTTAATCATGGAAATGTAAAGGTTTTTAGATGTGCTGAGTGTGAGTTTGAAAGTAACCGCAAAGATAGCCTAAAAATGCACATGCTTAAGCATACAAATTTAAAACTATTTAAATGTTCTGAGTGTGACTATGAATGTAATCATACCGGAATGTTAAAAACACACATGCATGTTAAACATACAAATATTAAAATTATAAATGTTTCAGTCATAAATTATGAATGTAATCATAAAGAAAACTTAAGGTTACATATGCTTAAGCACGCAAATATAAAATTATTCAAGTGTTCGGAATGTAGCTTTGAATGTAATGTCAAAGCAGGTTTAAAAGAGCACATGCTTAGACATGCAAGTCAAAAGCGTTTTAAATGTGCCGAGTGTGACTATGAATGTAACCACAAATCAAGCTTAAAATTACACATGCTTAATGAACATGCAAATTTAAAACTTTTTAAATGTGTTCACTGTAGCTATGAATGTAATCAACGACATGGTTTAAAAATTCATATGCTTAAACATAAAGATGTAAAACTTCTTAAATGTGCTCACTGTAGTTATGAATGTAATCAGAAAGGACACTTAAAAACACACATGCTTATTCACGGAAATGTAAAGTTATTTCAATGTTCTGAGTGCAGCTATGAATGTAATCATAAACATAGCTTAAAACGTCACATGCTTAAGCATACAACCCCTCAAAATCGGGCCTAAGAACAAATCCAGACAATTGACTGACTTGCAAAATGTATCAAAATATACAATCTAACAACCTATATACGTATATAAATATATATGTTGGTCAATTGTGGTAGGTATTTATGCTGCCTCCCATCAAAATTAAATAAAGGAAGAAGAGGATTTATTTGAAATATGTGGAAATAGAATTGCAATAAATAAGAGACACTTCAGACCTTGTTATGAAATTTAAACACAAAAAAAGATTAATAAATATGTTTGGTAATTATCAAAACGATGATTATTTGGATTTTGATCCCTCACTTCTGAAAATTGAAGTTCTGATTCTGAAAACATCTTTTTAATTGAAGAACTGTAATACTTTTTCACCAATGGCAAGTAAAGACGCGGTTCGATATATTCTTTTATTTAAACATAGTCGAAATATACGAACAGGTTCTAAGAAAAAAAAATATAACAAAATATAAATATATAAAAATACAAATACTAAATACTAAAAAAAAATTGATAATAATTAAACATAAATATTCATTTATATACAAAACTTCTAATTTACAAAAATAGTATCAAAAAATTCTTTGTAGTTTTTTTTACTTTCACTTATTAATATTTAAATGTATATGTGCTCTAAAAATATAAAAAATAACGCTACTAAAAAACACTTTTTGGCAGGGATGGCACGAGAAAAATTCAATGAAAAAAAAAATCAACTGATTTATTTGTTTTTTATAGAAATTTTGTATATTAAGGTGAATGTTAAACTTCACATTAGAAAATAAAAAAACTTTAAACATAAAACTACAAATATATAGTGAGACTGCTTCAGCTACATTTTTTCAATCTTTCCAACAAACTGGAATCGGCCCAGTTGATAACTTAAGGTTGTTTTTTTATAAAAAACGATATTCGTCAGTTCGTTTCTTTTTTTTATGTCCTTAAACAATCCTGTTGTTATTTTCATTATCATTTTTAACATCGTTTTTTTTTTTTGCATAGGTTGTCTTTTGCAGCTGATGTTGATTCTTTTTGATTTTTTTTTCCATTTTTATGTATTCGCTATCATTTCTATTTGGTTAATTTAGCTATAGCTTGTTACTTGTATTATTTTAGAGTAGATGATGTATAATGTCACACTATCCTAGTACACATCAAACTAGTTATGAAACAATTTAGAAAAGCCTTGGGCAGATATTGAACGTGTTTTGGATACAAAATTAATGTGGAAAATTTTCAGCGCTGAGCAGGGAAAAGCTAAAGGGTCAGGTTGTTTTCGTATGACCACAATCCTGGAAACTTAGGAAGACCTGTGTTTAAAGGTACATTATGGACAATTAGTGATGCATGTAAACGGTCATTGCTTTACATGGTTCTGAAGAATTACTCTGGTAAATGTATCACTGATATCTACCGTTGATAACTCGTGAAGAATAGGTTTTCAATTAACTTTTGCATAACAATACTTTGGCACTGTTATTTGAGAAATCAATCTGCATTAACCTTAAAGTCATTTGGATTGTTTCCCAGATAACCTTCTCAATCTAAGCGATGAACAAGTTGAGCGATTTCACCAAGAACTGAAGACCATGGAGGTGAACGATGCAGTGACGTTGGGAATACTCCTTCATTACGAATTCGATGGTCGTGTTATTACTGGTGGAGTCCTACAAACATATTGTTCAGCATAAATTCTCTTTATTGCAGTAGAAACTCTTCAGAAACGCTGGACTTTATTTCGAGATGTCTCAAAGAAAAAAAAACAAGTTTTTTCGTTCGTGTTTCACGCTGGTCTGAATTTAATAAATATTTTTGGTACTCTATTCTTTGGATAATCAGTCAGTAATATCTCAGCAATTAAATGAACTCAATTAAATATAACAATTTATAATTACTATGAGCATATATCACATTCCATTAAAAGCAGATATGATATCGAACCCATACCCATAATCTGTAGTAATGGAATCAGCGACTTCAATGTGCCCATATAAACAGATCTAACACCTCAGTCATACAAAAATTTGGTCTATTATTATTATTATTATTTATTATATTTTATTTTTATCGTTTTATATTTTAATTTTTATTATTTAATATTTTTATTTTTATTATTTTTTTATGGTTATTAATTATTTTATATTATTATTAATTATTCCATTATTATTTATTATTTTGATTATTATTCTTATTATTATTAAGTATTAAGAAAAAAAAAATTATCCAAATTTACTTTATTATTATTATTATTATTATTAATTATTATTATTATTATTTATTATTATTATATTGTTATTTTTAAGATATAAGCTTGTGATGATCCTTTGTAATTAATTTTCCTTTGAAAGAGGCTATTCATGTGAATAAAGTGATAATACAAATTTGTCATAGCTGAAACCGGCTTATAATTGCTCACCCACACACACAACCACATATATATATATTATTATATATTATGTATATATAATATATATATATATAATATTATATATATATATATATTATATATATATATATATTTATATATATATAATTTATTATATATATATTATAGTCGTAGTAAAATAAATTATTGATTTATTTGTTGCTTTTGTTTTTAAGGTTTATATATATTATTATATATATTACTTATATATTATTATATATTATTATAATATATTATATATCTCGTACTCCTTCAGATATTATTTTGTTAATATTTATTTATATATTATATTACTTACTTATATTTTATTATATAAATATATATATATATATATATTATATTTTTATATAAATATATATATTTTATATTTATTATATTTATCGTATTATTATTATTATTATATATTATTTATATTTATATTATATATATTTATTTATACTAATATATTATTATATTTATATATATTTTTATAATATATTTATTATTATATTGTGTGTTTCTGAATCACTTTATACTAATTCTTTCTTAAATAATTGCCTTGTTTTTTCTCTCCTCACATAAATGTATGGTATAATACCTTTTAGGTATTCTGACAACATTCAGGTGGTCCAGAGTCTATAAAAGGATTCATGATTATTCATTCCTCATGCACCCCTCTTTATAGAATCTCTCTTTACGTTATTTATTAGTAAATTCCTGTAACATCACCTCTTTTAATCTGCAAAAGAGAACTCTCTCGTATAATTGATTTTTTGGGTAAAGTATTTTACCAGTAGTAACTACTCTAGGTAGTATTTACTAATTTAATCAATTCAGCACATGAAGCAACAAAATGATTGTTGTTGTTTTTGCTGTTAAATATATTGATTCTATAATATAAGTCTATAGCTCATTTTATTCACTAATATATTATATTTTGTTATATTATAATATATAAAAGTTGATAATATCGTAATTATAAGTTTTTCAATGTAATAATGGTTTTATGGTATCTACTGATATATTATATTTATATTCGAATTGTTTTATGATTTATATATATATATATTATAATTTAATTCAATAAATTTAGTATTATATGTTTCTCATTTCTATATATATATATAATAATTATATTAATATTATGTATTGTTATTATATTATAATTATTATATTATAATATCAATTCTAGGCTTTTGGTATTTATTACGTCTCACCTTTGTAATAATTTAATTATGTATATTAATTATTTAATTTTATATTATCCTTATATATATATATTTATATAATATTATATATTCGAATAATAGTCTAAAGGTTTAATTTATTTTAAGATTCCGGTGTCCAATAGTTTGAATTAATCTTACTGTTTGCTCGAGTATTAATCACTCTCACGTAACTCTTAGCTATCTAGATATAATCCAAACTCCAACAACTAACTCTGAGTAATTTGGTTTTAATAAATTATTTTAAAAAAACTCAAATTTAGATTTGAAAAAAATAATCTCAATCTATTATTGAATTTTAATTATATGTATAATTAAATTCATTATTAATCAATAAAAATAATCATTAATTTTAAACAAATTTTAAGTTATTAATATATTATTTTAGTTATAATAATAAAGAATCGCTTCTTTTCTTTCATGAATCTTTTCATTATAGCTCGTTTTCCATAATTTAAATTTTAAAAAAATGAACAAAAAAAAAACGTTATTTTGTCTTTTACATCAAAACAATAACATTACTCTCTCTCTCTCTCTCTCCTCTTCCTCTCAACATTTATTCCTCATTCTCTACACTTAATAATATAACTAATGATAACAGAAGTATTTCATATTTTATATTTTATATTATTTATATTATACTATATTATATTATTATTAGTATATTTTATTTTACCTATATATTATACATTATATTATATACTAATATATATATTATTACTTTTTAAGTTGATTGCAACTATTATTTGTATATATATTTATTAGAGTTTATATATTATAATATTATATATTATTACTGTTTATATTAGTATTTTATTATGAGTATATTATCATAGTTTAAAATAGTTTATTCCTACTATTTTTGAGTTCTATGTTTATTAATAGTTATTATTATATTTAGTTTTTGTGTTTATTTATATATATATATTTGTTAATTTATTATTATATATATATATATATATATATATTATGTTCGTTACTTTGTGTTATTCTGTTGACCCTTGAGATTTTTTTTTGTTGATGTTGACCTTTTAAGATTTTGGCATCCTGAAGAGGGTGGAACATTTGATTCTCACTCAAGTCATTCATGACTTTATATTGCCTGTAAGATAGTCTTTTGTTTTTACCTTTCTGTGGTAGGACAAAGAAATAAATCCTTCTCTTTACGTGTTCAAAGTATGTCGTGGAGACTATATGTGTAATATATATTCGCTTAATGTCAATTAAACGAGTTGATTAGCTTCTCGTTAAGTTCGTTTTGTAGGTTTTTTTTCAGTTTTTTTTTGTTGTAGTTTTGGTTGAACAATAAAAATGGGTTTTTGTTGTAAAGAACTGTTAAAGGCAATTATATTTTTGCTTATGGTTTATGGTTTGAGTAGTAATGTTTTTGCTGAAACTATTGAAGAAGAAAAAACAAGTGAGGATGACTCTCTGCCTAAAGATAGTGTACCTGTTGGCAAACCATTAATAAGTTTGTCCAAAATTTTATCAGCTCGCTTTGTGACTACCTGATTCATATTGACCTAGATAGTGCAGAGAGAATGATAGCGGTAATATTATTTAATTATGTGAGTGGTGGACTCAACGACAGTTCCAATGTCCGAAAACAGCTCTTCCACTTCTTTGAAAGATTACTTTTCTTTCATAGATGAGTATCCCGATTATATGCAAGGGCGTAAGTACTTTTTCCAATAAATTAATATATATATATATATAATATTAAATAATATAATATAATAAGAGAACTACATATATATATAAAGTATATGATATATATATATAAATAATTAAAAAAATTAGTTTAAATAATATCTATAAAATTCCAATCAATTATACATGGTTTACTGTAATTTGCATTTCTTAATTTCTTATATTTTATATTTTATTACTTTATATTTAATTATATATATATATATTATTATATATATATAATATATATATTATATATTAAAATTTCCTGTAAATAAACGGCATGTTCGGGAGTTTTAAGAACAGAGACAATATACAGTTATCTGATCAATTATGAGAGAGAAGAGAGAGAGAGAGAGAGATTGAAGAGATTGATGAGAGAGAAGAGGAGAGACGATGAGAGAGGAGAGTAGAGAGAGAGAGAGTATGAAGTACGAGGGAGAGAGATGATGAGAGAGATTGAGTGAGATTTGAAAATAGACGAGAAGAAGATAAGGTGAGTGAGCAGATGCTATCAGAGAGAAGAGTGAGACATAGCAAAATTGGTAGAATGCGGGACATAACATGTGCGTTTTCCCAAAAATCTTTTCTCAAAAGAAAAATCAAAAACACAATGCACATTATAATGAAACTCCAGAATGTTACAAGGAATTTATATGAACTATATAGATCTAAATCCATGCTACCATCCAAGATAAAAGGTTTAGGTATTTATCTTTGTTATCATCAAGAAAATTGTTGACTTTAAGAAAAAACAATGAAGTTCTTAAATGAAATATATAGATAAAATATTATATCGATCATAAAATATTGACAGATATCATTTCTGATTAATTCTTAAAAGTTGTAATAATGTCATAGATCTCCCTCTAAAGAATAAAATGAAAAAGAATATATGGAATAACATATCAATCAAATTGGACATACGCTCCATTTCATATTATAAGAGGGAAGTACTAAACCGTTTACGCTTATCATTGGACAAATCATTTTACAAATTTCTATTACCCTCTCTTTTCCTTTATCATTCAATTGGGATGCAATTTTCTCGCCACTCTATCATTGCAAATGCAAATCAGCACATTTCATAAAATGGTTAACTAAAGTTATGAATCATTTTTTTATAACTGATTTCATTCATTTCGTGTACAGAGAGGAATTTGACGAAGGATTTCCACTACGAATTATTTTGTCCATTTCAATCTCATTTCATATTAAATGGACAACACATACATAAATTATTCGCCTTAAACTAAACAAGACCTTTATTTCATACTTTAAATAATTTCTCATTTTCATTTAAATGGTACACAAGATGTCTTTCATAAAATGAACAACCTCATTTTATTAATTTGTCATTTATTTAATTTTAATATAATGGAGATCGTATATCAAGATTTCAATCCAGCGAACATGGTTTTCTTTCATGATGATAACTAAACTTGTTTTCGTTTTCAATCCTTCCTTCATTTAATTTTGTGAACCTTGAAGGAAAGGGAAAACATTTGGTTGTATGATTCTTTGAAATTAAATAGTAAATACTATGCTAGAATCATAGGTAACATCAAAGCTAATTTGCAAACCGAGAAATCCTCGTCTCCTCCAAGGTTAACTCACCCTCAAATTTCCCATACATCCATAACACTTTATGAAACAGGAAAAATCTTCATCTTTAAAACTCGAGAACATCTCATCTCTCTACTTAAGTGTTCGAGAAATCGCTCATAGTCTTATGAATCCCGTAAACACTTGCTGCTATTCATTGAACGAAAATTATAATGCATGCTTTCATTTTCTCAAAGTTTCACAGAGAACTTTTCTCTATCAGGTTAAATTTGAAAAATACGATTGAAGCCTTCTTCTTCTTCTCTCTCTCCTCCTTCTTCTTCTCTCATCTTCTCTATCTAACCATCTTTATTCTTAGTTGATAGTCTATACCTTCTCTTGGTGTGCTCTCTCCTACTTTCGTGTGCGTTCCTCTATCTTCTTCTTCATTTTCTTCTTTCTCATATTGCATTCTTTTCTTGCAAAATTCTTCTCTTCGGTCTTCTTCTCCTCGATCTTCTTCTTTCTTCTTCTTTCTTGTCTACCTTCTTTCTTCTTCTTTTCAAATGTGCGAATTCTTCTCTCTCTCTTCTCTCTCTCTCTCCTTCCCTTCTTCTCTCTCTCTCTCCTCTCCTCTTCCTGTTCTTCTTCTTCTTCTTCTTTTCTTCTTCTCATCTTCTTCTTCTTCTTCTTACTTCTATCAATCTTCTTGTTCTTCTTCTCTTTCTTCCATTCTTCTTCTTTCCTTCTTCTTCTTCTTTCATCTTCCTCTTATCTTCTCTTTCTCTTCTTTTCTTCTTCTTCTCTTTCTTCTTCTCTCTTCCTCTCTTCTGTTCTTTTCTTCTTCTTCTTGATATCATTTTATTCATGTAACACGAGTAATGCGACATTAAACTTTGTCATAACCCCGGATTTCAAAACAATTATAAAGTTTTTTTCACCTCCTCCAATGTAGCGAGAGTTAATAGTTTGAATGGTTGAGTTAATAATATAACATATTGAAATTAATATTTATACTTAATATGTACCATTATTTAAATATTTACGGTTTTTTTTTAAATTCATTTTTTTAAATTAATGTATATTCAACTATATTATTATTACATTATTTATTATATTCTATTATCTCAATTATTCAATTAAGATTACTTACATGTGAATATTAAAACTCATTTTTCATATGAATCCTATATTACTCAAATTAATATGAAACTATGTTGGGAAAAGGGAGCAATGATAAATTATTGTTGCGAAGATCTAAGATATTTAATGTTGATTTAGAGGTGTCAAGAATATCGCCGTATATTTCTTTAAGAGCGTCGTTATCATTTAATTGCTACTGTTTTTTATAATGATGAATATGTCTCAAATTTATTATATATTAAAACTTTTTTAAGGTGATTATATTTTTAGTCATTATAATATTAATTAGTTATATTTTAAATTAATCGATTAATAATTAAAATCATATCCATTTATCTTACTGGTTTAATAAAGTACCTTAATAATAATATTAATAAATATAAAATAATTAAATATTATATATAATTACTCTTTTTTATTTATAATTATTAATTATTATTATTTGTTAGTTTTATTATTATTATTATATATATATTATGATAATTAGCATATATATTATTATATTTTATAGATTTTATTTTAACTTATTATTGCATTATCAACCTATTATATTTACTTATCTTATATTTATATATTTATTGACAAATTTATTTTTTCTTAAATGGTGATTATTTATTATATTAGGCAAAACAAGAATTAAAAATTAATGAATATAATCTATATTATTGATTTTATATATATATTAATTAAATTTAATTTCTGTAGATATATTTTCATATTTAATTATTGATATATGTTTATAACTTATTATTTATATTTCAATTATTCATAAAAATATATATTAATATTAGGTTAATTTAAGTCATATTTTTATTATTTAATATTTATCACTATTTCTGAGGTAATAGAACTACATATATTTTTAAATATTATTTACTATTTATTTATTAGTAATTAAATTATTGAATATTTTATTATTATTATTATTTATATTATTTATTATTATTTTTTTATTATTATATTTATTTATTATTATTATTATATATTATTTTAATACGTATTGAATAAATCATCGCGTATGATATGTTTATAATATTATATTATTAATTTAATTTATTTATTATATCATATATTTATTATTTATATATTATTTTTATATATTTCATTTATATAATTATTATTATATTAATTATATATTCTCTGTTTCAATGATGCACATATTTATTGGGTTTTTAATTTTAAATTAAATTGTTTGTTATAATAATTATTAGTCAAGTTATCCATATTTACTCTCGTTTTTTTCAGAATGATTTACAAGAGACTTGGAATAGCCGTGAGGAAGACGAATGAAAACTTCGATTAGATATTAACCAAAACATCGAACTCAGCCGATCCACAGTAGTCCAGAATTACTTTTAGAAATTTGAATTGTCTCTGTAAGAATTATAAATTATATATATATATATATTAATTAATATAATTATATATATATATATATATAATATAATTATTACCTATATAGTATTATATATAATATATATTAATAATCGATTATTCTAATATAATCATATTAATATGTAATATTATATTAATACATAAAAAAAACTTTAAATTAGTTATAAATTTAAATATATACATATAAATATGTACGATATATTAATATTATATTATATGTACGTTATTATATATTATATTAATATATAATTATATTATATATAATATAAATATATATATTATATATATTAATAATATATATAATTATAATTATATAATATAATTATATAATATATTATATAATATTATTTATTATATATTTAATATATAATATATTATGCTATCATAACACTTGCTTACTCTTAATTAGTAACTTCACTAGAACAACTCAATTACATAATATTTCTTCTTTACAAATTAAACTACTTAACTACTTAACTACTTACTTAACTTATAACACTGATAACTTCTAACTTATAACTTACACATACTTAACTTCATACTTTATTTTTTTGTATAATATGTTAACGTGCATTACAGGAATGTTAGGTAATTTATCCGAACTCATCTCAACCGAAATCGGTTGGTATAAGGATCTCTAGCTTAGCTAGCATCCAATATAGTACCCCATGTAATGGTTCAATATATTTGTTAAAATTTAAAGAAATTCCTCTTTCTTGGAGGAAACTAATTATAGACCAGTTCTAATACATCTAGAGCTCTGCCTGTCTAATTGTTTTGGATAGAATAGTAGTTAATGGGTTTACTTTTTAAGCCTATCTAGTCCATTGTTATTCATATCATTCTATAATTATATATATATCTATCTAGTCTATCTATCTATCTATACAAACAAGATTAAAAATTATCTTTCTAATTTGGCATATAGCATCAAATTCCATTAATTTTGGAACTGTTAAACGTGTTCATAAGTGATTTTATTTTAGTGCCTAAAATTATGACACTTTGTCTATTTAACGTTCATAATACATGAAAATAATTAAGTAAAAAAATATAAAATTTAGAGGTAGACGTATATTTTTAAGAGAAATTCGTTCTTATTAAATTATTTTCGTAAAATATTGTTACTGATAAGATTTTTTACACTTAGATTTTTAACTTGTTCTATCTTAAAATGAAGTTATTTCATTGATTATAACGTACTCAGGTATAATGGTATAATATGATATAATAATATTATAATATTGTATAAATAACTTAAGTTACATATCGTTCTCTCACAACACTTTATATATTTAATACTTCCTTACTACTTATCCAACCATCATATTGGTCTAATTACATATATACTTGGTGAACTAGCTTAATCATCGTTTGTTCTTACTTTGAAAACTGGGCATATCACATTAGATTAATTAAGAATATTTTCTTGCACCTGAGTAATTCTCACTCTTCAGTAGGTCTTATTAGCTTCGTAACACGTCAGTTTTTGAGTTGATAACCCAATTATGTTCTCTGAAAGTGGAAAGAATTTTTGAAAGTTTCTTTGTTCCCATTAATTTCTTCAAACAATTATCCCATATCTCATCGTTTGTTGAGGAATTAATGTCTAAAGTCATAGATATTTTGGCGATATATTGGGCCATAAATTCATTGTGAATTTAAATTATTTTTTTCTCAGTTTTTCTTCTCTCACGAGAAATTTTATTGGCTATTTTGATCACATCTTATTTATAGATTTCGGTCTATTGACTTTGCGATTAGGAAGAGTGGAGCATATAGTATAGTTGCGTTCCGTATTACATTAAGAATCTTGGTGTAAGTGTGATTTGTTTCTATGGTGTACTGCGTAGCGATTTTCTTAATTGTCCTCGACAGACCTCTTTGTGATGATTATTTAAAGGGTTTATGACAAAAGTTCATCACTTTCCTCAGGGCCGCCCCTTAGATAAACAAAGCCAGTTCAACATCGGCGGATCCATTAATGTCTTTCCTCCAAATAACATGGTGCTAAAATTATTTTTGAGTGCTTGGAAACGAAGCCATCGTCTCCTAGTTCAAGCTTATTTTGTACGTCGTTAAAATACCTAGTGATTTTTAAGCCTGATTGGTGCCTAACTGTTATTGGTATTACACAAAGGAAATAATTCTCTTTATAAAATTCATCAGTGATCAGCTCTGCAGTCTACCACACTTCCAAGTCTCTTTGTAACACTTACAAAATTATTAATTAATCTAGCTCTATTCAATTCTATATTTAGAGAGACGCAAAATGTGAACTCCCAGTAATTAGAGCCTTTTCAGAATAATTCTTATTTAATATTGTGATCTATGGGTTGAACGATTTTCGTCTCCAGACGAGTCTTTAGAGAAAGTTGGAATCGTGATTTGAAACAAACTAGATGTGTTGAGCTCTCCGAGAACAGTTAACTAACACGAATATAATTAATCTTTTAAAATAGCCCCGGTCTTTACTAAGAAGCCAACAAGAATGGCGGATAGACCTTCCTCCGTAAAGTTAAATAATAAGTTTCTTATGGGTCCCTGGAAAAAATATGAACAAATGGGTGCAAAGTAGCTTGGTAATTGACCCATGATACCCTTGAAATTCGTCTTGAACTACGTACGTGTAGTTCTCGGCAAAATCAGCCAAAGATTAATGCCGATTTCCATTTTCAGAAAGTTCCTTTCTTTCATTTCTTTCAAAATTTCGATTGAATTTTAAGAGAAATATAATGGTGACTTTTGAGATTGACGAAATGTTGCAATTTATTGAAAATATGCCAGAGTCTTTTAATTTAATCTTATGTTTATGACAGATTATTATATATATACTTATATATATCATTATAAGTATATATATATATATATAGGTACATATATATATATAATATATATATATATATATATATATATTATTATATCAACTTTTTAAAGAAAGTTATTGATGTAAAATATTTAGTCAATTTTTCCCAATTTTTAACAAGTAATGTACTTAATTAATAGTATTTAAACATTCTTTTTAAATGTATAATCATTACCATTTGTAAAAAATACGCTTTCTTTTATACATTTTTTTTCAATCTATCTTTTATGCACAATATTTCAAATTCTTATTGGATATTGTCTTGAACTATTAATATAACTTAATCATATATCACACTTAAAATTTTTTTTATATTGGCATTTTGAATGGCTGGATTTCTTAAAACAAGCAAATACAAAGTTAATATTGCAGGTTAGAAGTGAACAATTCTAGTGCTATTATATACGGTAACAGTTAGTAATTAATAATATGTCGTGAAAATTTCAGGATTTTTAGCAATTCTTGACTCTCATCAGAGATGTTGAACCCTAAAGGTTGGCAATTCTTTCAGAAACATAATTGATTTTTGGACACCCTTGCTAAATTTTTTTAAAAATATTTTTACTCTAAAAACTTTTTAAAAATAATGATTTAAGTTACATCCAAACAAATATTTAATTCCTACACAAAATTTTAAATTGGTACTTGTGTTCACGATTTTAATATGTAAAATCAAACGCTATAATGAAGCGTTTTTCTATTCGACTTTTTTATATACGTATTCGTTTTCGTCGTGAAATATTCCTTTCCCAAAAAAAGAAAAGGGAAAGGCCAAATGTACTCTTATAAGTTTCCCTAAACAAGACAATTTTAAAGTCGTGGACTATGACTTTTTCGGTATTAAGGAATTACATGAACAAAAACAAATATTTGTGTAGGAGATATTGAATACACACTCATAACTCATCTAATACTTCAGCATCTATTATAGATAGACAATCATGAGAATTTTGCCGATCTATTCACGTGACTTCTCTTGACTCTTGTTTCAAACACTACCAGTTGTTCCTATGGGCGGTCACTCTACTGCATAGCTCTCATCCTTTCTCATAATGCGACTTCTTTTTGTTCCATTTTCTAGTTAGTAAAAACATCACTTACTAAAAAAATACAGAAAAATGGTGTGTTATTAGAATCTTGTATTCCAATAGTGGTAAGTAATATATAGATTAATCATATTAACGCCTAATTTACTAAAAATATAAAAAGTATTATTTATCTAATTATAATAAATTTTAATATTTCGATGCGGTGACCTTTTTATTCAGTCTGTTATATTATATATATAGTAGTATCAATCAGATTTGTGATATATATTTTTAACATATATATAATTATTTAATTAATATTAAAGTTATATAATATTTAATATATATTTATCTTATTTATTAATTATTTATTATATATTTAATAATTTAATAATGATATATATATATATTATATATACTTATATAATATTATATTATTTTATATATATATTATTATTATATTAATATAATATATGTATTTTTATATATTATTATATATTAGTTAATATTTATATATATATTATATTTAATTATATAAATATATAAGATTATTATTATATATTTTATATTTATTAATTTAAACATATATTATTAATATATATTTTTTTATATTATTATATTATATATATATTTAAAATATATATACTATATTATTATATAGTTAATTATATATTATTATATAATATATATTATTATTATATTTTATTTATATTAATATTAGGTTAAAAGCAAGGATATCTCGGTCAGAGTTGGCCATACGAGTGGGTCAGCTGCAGGAATCATCGTTGACGTATTAAGTGCTAGAATGCATGAGAGGTAAGTAATGTTTTTTCTCCTATAAATGGTTTTTATCCACTCACAAAAAAGCACTAGCCATAGATAAAAGCACTAACACATGATGAAAATAACTAACCCAAGATAAAAAGCACTAACTCAAGATAAAAAGCCCTAACCCAAGATAAAAGGAACTAACCAAAGATAAAAAAGAACTAACCCAAGAAAGGATGAAGAGAAAAGAAAGATACATATCCACTAATCCACTTTAAATAAAACATCCAAAAAAATGGGTTAAGCTTTATGGGAAAACAAAATCTGACAAAGAAGTTTGAGAGATTTTTCCTTCATTTCCTCTGTATGAATTTAGGAATGCTCATAAAAGATCAAACACCTACGATCTCAGTAACTATAAAGCAGAGGTAAAACCGTAACGTTTTGCCATAAAAACAAAGTAGACCCATCTAAGAGTGAGTGACAGTAAGGGTAAGACCAAACCAAAGCCAACTCCAAGGAGATATCGAATGCGATCACGAATGCGAGCGCTACCGAAACAACGCATGATTTAGAGTTAAGAAACACACACCAAAGCGCGAAGAACTAGGCGACTGCGCCGTAAATATATATGGTCACGCAAACACAAAGCGAATTCCAAAAGCGATCAACCCAATACATCATATTTTGTCACGAGAGAAATTTGCCTTGGTATGTGTGCTAACTTGTCGAACGCGTTCAGTTCGCATTCGAAGTTCGTATTCGCGATCGTGTTATACGCGTTCGTTTCGAATTTCATGTTCGTATCTGCGTATATGCTTTGGTTTTGATTACCTTAATTTCGAATTCACTTAAATTTCGATCTTTCATTTAGATTAAGTAGTGGCAAAGGAAATCAATATTGGCAAGTACAAGAAGTTACCTGTCTACCTTAATAATAATTCAATTCATTTTTATGTTGATTACAGAGAAAATTATTTAATTAATCATTAATAACAAAGATCACATACGTTTTATATTATACAGTCGAAAAAGTTACAATTTCAAAAACATCATCAATTCAGTCTTATCGATAAATTGATATTTTCCCTAGTATCAATTAAAGGCGTACTACTAATTGCAACACAGTGACGTGAGTCCTTTGAGACCCGAATACATTTTAATAATAATAAGGGTTTAAAAATTTTGTGAAATATGGATTAATAATAATAATAATAATATAATATAATAATAAATATAATAATATTTATAATAATTAATAATAATAAT
This sequence comes from Trachelipus rathkii, assembly GCA_015478945.1. Taxonomy (NCBI): domain Eukaryota; kingdom Metazoa; phylum Arthropoda; class Malacostraca; order Isopoda; family Trachelipodidae; genus Trachelipus; species Trachelipus rathkii. The sequence goes on along the minus strand of JABUQX010136042.1, from coordinate 49,462 downwards.
GAATAATAATAATAATAAGTACTAAATTAAATAACAATTAATAATAGTAATAATTAATAGATAATAGATAATAATAATATAATAATATAATAATAATAATAAGTAATAATAATACTAATAATAATTTAATAAGTAAATTAATAATAATAAATAGATAAAATAATTATAAATAATTAAAATAATAAATATAATAATATATAATGATAATATAATAATAATAATAATAATAATAATAATAATAATATAATAATATAATGATATAATAATAATAGTAATCAAATCTACTCATAATAATAATAATAACATAATAATATAATATTGAATGAATACAACCAAATATAGTGAATAATAGTGAATAATAAATAATAGAATAATAAATAATGAAATAATAAATTATATAATAATAATAATAATCTCATATGGAAATAATAATAAAAAGAATAATAATAATAATAATAATACTAGAGAAGATGATCATAATAATAATAGAATAGCAATAAAAAGTAAATATAATATGAATAATATAAGTATTTTTGTAATTATTAGACCATGGATAAATAAGGATTAATGATAAATAAATAATAGATGATAATAATAACAATAATAATATGATTAATATAAATAATAATATAATAATAATATAATAATAGCATAATAATAATAATAAGTTGAATAACTATACTTAACACTCCATCATAATAGTAATAATATAATAATAATAATTTATAACTAATAATAATAATAATAAATAATAATAATAATAATAATAATAATAATAATAATAATAATAAAATAATAATAATAAAAATAATAAATAATAATAATAATAATAAATAATAATCAAATAATATATAATAATAATAATAATAATAATAATAATAATAATAATAATAATAATAATAATAATAATAATAATAATAATAATAATAATAATAATAATAATAATAATAATAATATGCAACATAATTATTATTATTATTATTATTATTATTATTATTATTATTATTATTATCTATTTATTATTATTATTATATATATTATTATTCATTATTATTTATATATTATTTTATTATTATTACTATATTATTGTTTATTTTTTTTTATATTCATTATTATATATTATTTTATTATTATCTATTGATTATTTATGATTTATTATTATTATTACTTATTATTATCTTAATTATATTATTTATTATTATATTATTATTATTATATATTATTATTACCACACGTTGCTAGCTTCCGAGCGTATATTGGAAGAGACGTTACCAAAACGTACTTGGTGCTTATAAGAGCTTCAACACGTTAAAACTTTAGGTACACCCTGTTGTAACTATTTGGATTTTAGGTACACCCTGTTGTAACTATTTGGATTTTAGGTACACCCTGTTGTAACTATTTGGATTTTAGGTACACCCTGTTTTTTGTCTCATTTATTTATAGGTTTTTCTTACTTCTTTGTTTTTGCTATTTTGTGTACTGGTGTGTGTGTTTTACGGTATGCTTTTAGTGCTGGCTTCCTTTATCAGGCCTGTCTGATTATTTCAAGGTATTGGGGTTATTATTATTTTATATTATTATATTTTATATATATTATTATTATTATTATTATTATTATTATTTATTAATTATTTTATTATTATTATTATTATTTTATTAATTAATTATTTTATTCATTATTATTATTATATTATATTATTATTATTATTATTATTATTATTATTATTATTATTATTATTATTATTATTATTATTATTATTATTATTATTATTATTATTATTATTATTATTATTAATTAATAAAATTCTCTTATCATTTATAACTTATTACTTATTATTTATAATTCTTATTATCTTTATATTCTTTTTTGTTATTTATTTTTTATTTTTATTATTATTAATTATTATATTATTATTATGATATTATTATTTTATTTATTATTATTATTATTATTATTATTATTATATTATTTATATTATATATCTTATTATTAAATTATTATTTATATTAATTTATTTATATTTTTATTATATATATAATAATTATTATTGTACATTAATAGTTAATTATGCAGTAATTATTCTGATTTTATAATAATTATTATTATTATTATGTGTTTATTATTAAATATTTATTAGTATTAATGTTAGATTTTGATGCTTTTTCAAGGCTTCCTGAATTGTATTTCTTCAACTGAAGAGTATTCTTAGTATTATTCTTTTGGATGTAATAAAACGAAATTGTAATTGAAATTGGAAATATATGATTTCGTCCGTTACACTTCTCGAATTTTTCAAGGATAAATTTTATTTGTTTAATATTTTTAACTATATTTTGATAAAATAAATGTAGAGTAAACTATTAACAAAAAAAAATTAATAAAATTAATTAATTTGAAAAGTTAGGGAAGTTAACTTACATTGACTTTTTGTCATTTAAAGGTGTTTAAAGAGAACATTTGACATTTCGTTATTTATCTTATGTTTTTCACTGGTTTTGATTATCCTTAGAGCAACGTACTCCCCTAGGCACAATTCATTAAAATCAATTGTTCCTTGTTATGATGGAAAAAGCTTTCTTTTTGCTGTTATCGTGATTTTTGTGGTGGTTCTTCTCATTTAAAAAATCCAGATAATACAGCATAAAAAGAAGAGTTTTCCATTCATAACAAGGAAAAATGATTTTATTGACTGCGCCTTATGGGAGACTTCGTTGCTCTATAAGGCTTAACCTCAGTTGATTAAACATAAGAAATAACGAGAAATGTCCAAATTTTAATCTTTAAATGACAAAAAGTCAATGTTAGTTAACTTTATATAATTTTTTTAATAATAATTTAGTTTATTTATTTTGTAATAGTTAATTACTTATTATCAAAATTGTAAAATATGAAAGAATTTCAACTTATCCATTGAAAATTCCGAAGTGTCGACGAAAGGCTTGGTACTAATACTAATCCAATGTCTTTATTTTATTCAAGAATAATACTAAAAAAAATCTTCTTCTGTTGAAAGAAATACATTCTGGAGGCTTGAAATTCGTGTATAAATTCTTACATTAAAGATATGAAATGTTTGTGTAAATTCTGCAACTTTCCATTTCTTTAATTTTTTTCTTCTTTTTTCCTTCTTTTTCTTATTCTTCTTTTTTCTTCTCTTTTATCTTCTTACCCTATCCTTTTCTTGCTTTCTTTCTTCTTTCTTTTCTTTCTTCTTCTTCTATTCTATCATATATATTAACATCTTCTATTAATTAATTAACCAAGTTTTTTCTTCTTGTATTACTTCTCCTTTTTTTCTTCTTCTTCTTCTTCTCGTCTTTTCTTTTTTCTTTCTTTTCTTCTTCTATCTTCAATCTCTCCCTTCTTCTTCTTATATTTGTTTTCTTCTTGTTTTCCTCATGTTTGTTCTGTGTTCTTCTTCTTTCTACTTCTCTTGAAAATCTTCTTTTTGCTTTTTCTTCTTCCCGCTATTCCTGCACTGCTTATCTCAAGTTTCTGCCCCTTTGTCTTCTTCTTCTTCTTCTTCTTTCTTCTTTCTTCTTCTTTCTTCTCTTCTTCTTATTATTATTAATAATTATTATTTTTATTTTAGTTATATTAGTATTTATTATTTATTTATTATTTATTAATTATTATTATATATTTTATTATTTATTTTCATAAATTATCATAAAATTTTATTTAAGTTATTATTTTATTTTTATTATTTTTATATTATTTATTATTATTATTATTATTTATTTATTATTATAATTATTATTATTAGGAGTATCATTATTTTAATTATTGTATAAAATCTTTAGGTATGTATTATCTATTATTATTATTATTATATTTATTATTATTATATATTTATTCTTTTATTTCTTTTGTAATTATATTTTTTTTTTATGTTTATTTTATTATTATTTTAGTTAATTATTATTATTTATTATGGTTATTATTAATATTATTATAATATTATTTAATTATATTATTAATGTATCATATATATTATTATGTTATTATATTATTATTATTATATTTATCTCTCTGATTATTATTCATTATTATTTATTATTATTCTCATTTATTATTATATTATTATTATTCTATTATATTATTTATTATTACATTATTTAATATATAATAATTATTATTAATTATTATATTATTTTAATATATTTTTATTATTTATTTTATTATTAGTATTATTTATTATATCTCATTATTATTAGTATTATTATTATTATTATTATCATTATTATTATATATTTAATTATTAATATTTATGTCATTATATTATTATTTATATTCTCTCTTATTTATTATTATTATCTCATTATTATTATTATTACTATTATTATTTATTATTTATTATTATTATTATTATTTATATTATTATTATTTATTTATTATTTATTATTATTCTTATTTTTTTATCACTTTTTTTTAAACTGTTTCAGTCATGACTTATTAGGTATTAAGTTTTATCTTTCAATATTATCATTCATTATTATTATTTATACTATTATTATATTATTATTTTTATTATTAATAATTATTATTATTTATAGATTTTTTATTATAATTAGAGTATGATTATTATTATATTTTATTATTACTCAATTTGTAATAATATTATATCATTATTATTATTGTGGATTTATTTATAATATATTTTTTGCACCACGTTGTTCCAATTAGTAGCCCCTTTCAGAAAATTGATATTAGTAAGTGTTGTATAATGTTTCCAGAGATAAATAATTATAATATAGGTAAAACACTAATAAATGTATAAATTGATTTATTTTCTGAATTGAACTTGCAGTATTCTATATGTATTACATATATTATTATTATTATTAATTATATATAATTTAGTTAATTGAATTTAATAGTTATATTATATATATATATTATTAATTATTTTATATATTATAATTTTATAAATTATTATTATTATTATTAATTATCTCTATTATTTTATTCAATATACAATATTTATTATTAATTATATTATACATATACATGAATTTATTATTATTATCATTCTTAATTATTTTCCCCTTATTATTCTCTCAATTTATTATCTGATTAATTATATATTATTTTGCATTATAATTCATAATATTATTATTATTAAATTATTTGCAATTATTATTTATTATTATTTTATATTGAATTATTTATTTTATTATAATTGATTATTCACTATTATAATAATAAAACTATCTATCTATCTGTTTATCTATCAATTTATCTATCTATCTAGTTATCTATCTATCTATCTATCTATAAAATCTATCTATCTATCTATCTATCTATATCTATCTTATCATATCTATCTATCTATCTATCATCTTATCTTTATAATGTACTATGTTTCTTATCTATCTATTCATAGTCTATCTATCTATTATATAATTATATTATTATTATTATTATTATTATTATGTATTATTAATATATTATTATTTATTATTATTATTATTAATTATTATTATTATTATTTTATTATTATTTTATTATTTCATTATTTATTATATTATTATATTATTATATAATATTATTATTATTATTATTATTTACTATTATTACACTGGGTAACAAAAATTTTTTTTTGGGAAAATCGTCCAGGTTTATCCAGCGGATTAGAACTATTTGAGAAGATGCTCTGAGTCTGAAAATGCCCTTGATTTTTTCAATCAGTTGGTTTGTTCGATACCAGACATTTACGAAAAAAAAACTATTTTTCGTCAAAAACCCATTCCTGAGGAATCATAAACATTCGTTTTTCCGTTTTCCTTGGTTAAATAAAAGGTCAACGTTATTCCACAATTCATTCATTTATTATATACTCGATAAAAATTTGATAAGTTTTTAATAATGTACATGAGCGTTACGTGACAAAAAAGTTCAGAGTTCACGGCGTAAAATCACCGTTTCCTCGATTTCCGTGTCTGAGCAGCTGCTGGGTTGTCTCTCTTCTGCGACCAGCAGTAGTCCGCGAGCATGACTGGGTCCCACCTCCCCTGATACCTCTCCTCCATTTGACGCTGTCCTGATGGGACTTCTCCTGCTCGTCAGCTGACCGCACCAAAGTTTTCAGGAAACCTCTCCATGTGTATGAGAACAGGAAATGCATCTTTATACTCATCAAACACCCGAGGGTTATATAGGAAGTTCTTTACATGCTGTTTGTATGAGTGTTGCCGTAAGATTTGCTGTCCTTCTTTGTTACCCCAGGAAAGTTTGTTTCACCACACTGGCACAAACGACCTCCAGGAGGCGCACTCTTACGCAAGAAGAGTGGTTCATTGGAGTATTATCGAACTCTTGCTGTCCTTGATGAGGCTGCACGTATCTGTGGCCATTGAAAATGCCGGCTTCAGCTTCTCAATGGTGACTCCAGGGAAGGCTTGGTGTAGGAGTTTGAAGACCTTTCCTAAGGAAATGCTTCAAGGCAACGTAAACTATAAAAATAACCCAAGCTTGATGTGAAGCTGTGGGAACAAAATCTTTCCCGGTGTGTCAACAAGAGGTTCTGTTTATGATGTTGCTGGCCCCAGGTACTAACTGCTCTCGCGCCTGCCACTCTTTCTTCACATGTGCTGGGCTCTTTGTTTCGACTGTCCACTACATATAAAGCATTGTAAGGTACTTTGTGTCCCGAGACTGCACTGACCAGTTAGAAGTTCACATCTTTAAGAGTCGAGGCAGATGCATCCATTGGTGTTGTGATATTGGATTTTGTCAGAGCACGTTACTTGAACTGCTTCATATTTCTCTTGAGAGATTGTGGAACAAATGTGCGCAAGAAGGAATTGATGAGCTTGCGTATTTGGGGCTCATCCAAGATTCAAGCTATGAGTTTTTCATCACTTAATCCAGGAAATGATCTACAGATGTATTTGAAGCTATATCTGTCCAATGCTTTCACATATTGCTTCATTAGCCCCAATTTAATATGAAGTGGGGTAGTATGATCTTTTTTCTCTGAACCAATAGCTCATTTATAATATTTGTGGCATCTATAGTGATTTTTTCTCTTGAAGGCCATGTAACTTGTTTCTAGTGATCTTGATTTGCTCTACTATCCCGAACCAGATCATTAAGCTCACATTGTGAAAAGGGCTGCGGAACATCTTGTGTTCCATACTCCTCATCTGTATCTCCTCCCTCATATCAATTGGTGGCCTCGTCGTCATATTCAGAAAGCTCTGCTGCAACGCTGGTTACAGGAAATTGCTTCGCAGTGAGCAACTGGATGGCGAGCAGATGGAAGGTTGGTGGTATGAGAGGGCTTGCTCCGATTCTTTATCCGTTTTTGATGCCAGTTAGTTAACGATGGCGCAGAAATTTTAATAGTTAACTTATCCGATTTCAATGGATACAGACGTCCAATCCAATCCATCGGAAATCCAAAACATTATCAGTGAAGTTCGTGCCCTTTCGTCCACCGCCGGAGATATATTCCACGCACGTCTTGCACACCGTGTGCGGTGCCCAGGACTTATCTTGGTCACCCAGCATGACTTGAAAGTAAGCCTGGTTAGGCGCGCTTCACAAAGATTGTGATGCCCTTCCTGTGCATTGCCAGCGTGTATTCTCCGCAGATGTTAGCAGAAAACGTCAGTATTATTCCTGCATGACCGTCGCTGCTGAAGCCATATCAATACTCTTGAGCAAAGAAAAGAAAAAAGTTCAATTAGTCATTTTGAAACAGAAACACATCAGAAGCAACATTATTATTATATGAATAATTCGCTATATTCTTCCAGAAATATAGAATTGAACTCAAATTTGTAGCATATTTAGATAATTTTGGTGTTCTAGTCCCAAAAAATGTGATCACCTTTGGTTTTGTCTATCAGGTTCAACCTTTTAGATTACAAGCCATGATGGCCTACTGACGTAGCTCTATAATATGATTATTATCATATGTATAGTCTGTCAGGGTAAGGGCATTATGGCTATTTCTGTATCTCAAAAAGTTGACTTGATAGAGCAAAACCAAGGTAATTTTGGATTCAGAACACCAAAATTAGTCTAAAATATGCTGAGAAACCCCTGACGATTTTTTGGCTGTTACCTAATGTTAATTATTATATTTATTATATATTATTATTATTAATATTATTTTATTATTATGTATATTTTTATTATTATTTATTATTATTTATCTATTATTTTATTATATATTATTATATATTATTATTATTATTATTATTATTATTTATTTATTATTATATATTTAGTATATTATTATTATATATTATATTTTTATTTATTATTAATTATTATTATTATTATTATTATATTATATTATTATTATTTTATTGATATTATTATTATTATTATTATTATTATATTATTATTATTATATTATTATTATTATTATTATTATTATTTTATTTTATATTATTATTTTACTTATTATTATTATTATTTATTATTTTTTATTAACTTTATCGAGGATTCTATTTTTATAATTTACACGTTTATGAATACTTAGAAAATTGTTCGATTTTAATTATTTTTTTTAATGTTCTACAAGGAAAATATTGACTGAAATTAAAATGTTTTTTTCTTGCACTAAGGGAAACATAACTAGTTCTTAATCATTTTTTTAAGCATTACTTCATTAGATTGTATTTTGATATTAAATATTAATATTAATATTATATATATTATATTATATTATTATCATTATATATATTATATATTATTATATTATAATATATATTAATTTATATATATTTATATTTATATTATATTTTATAATAATTATATTATATATATATATATTACTTCATTTATATTATATTTATATTATATATATATTATATTATATTATATTATATTATATTATATTATATTATATTATATTATATTACATTATATTATATTAAATGATATTAAATATTATATTATTATATATTAAATATTTTATACTAAATATAAAATATTGATATTTGATATTACCCTTAAGTAATAATAGCAGTAATGGATAAATTATTCCCAATTTTAGCTATTGTTACCGGCTGGGGACGAGTGTCAGAAACAGGAAGGTATTCCGATGTCTTGAAGGAAGCTGCTATCAAATTTATGAAGCCTCTCTGGGAACATGTAAATAACGGAATATTTCCCGATAAATACAAGTAAAGAATATACCACCAAGGATATTTAGTGTGTGTGGCCAGAAGAAGAGAGACTGATGCTTGCCAGGTATGAAATTGGTATTTATTTGCTTTAAAAAATAATCTCTATAGTATATAATATATGATTTTATATTATAATATTATATGTAATTATATTTATGATATATTATTAATAGTAATTATATATATTATATATAATAATATATTAGATATTATTATATATAATATATAAATACATATATTAATTTTACTACAAATAATTTATAATATAATACTATTATTATTAGTTATATATATTAAGCCTCAGATAATAAATACAAGTTATGGACAAATATGTTGTGTCAAAAACACACTATAAAACTGAACTCTCATAAAAAAAATTTTTCACAGGTGCATCTTATATAATAAGTTTATAGATGTTCTTGGGCGAAATGAATTTTTTTTCTCTTTTTTTTTTTTTTTTTTTTTTTTTTTTTTTTTTTTTTTTTTTTTTTACCTGTCTTGTACCGAAATAATATTTATATATTTGAATAAGTGTATTACCGGCAAATTTAGGGGGCTCGTAGTGCCGTACGGTGAACACGGCTGGGGACGTTTTCCAGTACCCCGATAGTGGGAGGGCGTGGAGGGAAACCCCCGCCGACACCAAAATACCAAGAGCGGGGTTCCGGAGACCCCTCCCCGGAGGGGGGGAAATATTCCTACCCCTTAGTTCCCCGGAAGGCCGTCGAGAGAACCCGACTCCTGCCATCGGTGCGGTATACCTTGGGTATTCTTTTATTTAAAAATCCTAACTAAAATTTTTACCAGGATCCAAGAAATGATATTCCTTTCGCTTTTGGAATTTGACTCGGATATTGATGTTTTTTTTTTTTTTTTTTTTTTTATTTTTTCATTTTCGTTCCCGTATTAAAACGTCTATTTATGTATCATAAGCGGGGATACCTGTGAAAATTTTTTTGGATCCGAGCTCCCTTTCTGTGTGGGCGTTAAGTAACTTTACCATATTAGGTATATAATATATATATATATATATATTATATATAATATATATTATAGTATATATATACATATATATTATAAATATACAATATATATATATAGCATATATAATATAGTATATGTATATATATTATATATAATAGTATATTCGCCCCGTATGAAATACTGTTCATCACATTTGGGGGGGTTCGTCAGGTTTCAACCCTCTTTTTGGATAGAGTTGAGGATAAGGTTTAAGAGGGCTTATTAAACTGTCCCGACTTTCTGATTCCCTTGACCCTCTTTTCTCTGCGTCGAGGCGTTGGTGCGCCCTATCTATTTTCTATAGGTATTACAACGGCAGTGCTCTAGAGAATTGCCCTCTCGCATTCCTCAACCACTGCGTCGCCCTCGTAACAAAAGGTGCCTTACTCTCCCATGAAATGTGCGGATTTTGGGAACTCATAGATTTTTTTTTGTGCTGCATCCTTTTTTTAAGCTATCTCCGCTCTTGGAACTTCTTGCCTTCTTCTATTCCCTGCAATATTCAAATCTTTCCTCTATTTAAGTCCCGCATTTCCGCCCACTTGAGGGAATTGCGTTTTGAAATGGACTGGGGTGGTTTACTTTCCAGATTTTATTTTAATTTTGTGATTTCTTTTTGTTATTTATTTTTTTTATTATTATTTTTTTTTTGCCCCTCCTTTTGAAATGGGCCCTGCCAATGAGTGGTTGTATCGTGTATATAATATATAATAATATATATATTATATTATAATAATTTATATATATAATATATATGATATTTATATATAGAATAATATATTATATATAATACTGGTAATATATATATATAGTATATAATATATATATTTATATATATATATATATATTATAATAATAGTTAAGTATAATATAGAAAAAATATATATATATATATATATAATAAATATATGTGGTGAATATATATAATTACAAAAAATAATATAATATATAAATATATAAATATATATATATAAAACATTATATAATATAAATATATAAAAATTGTAATATATGATTATAATATATATATATACTATATTTATATAAATATTATAGATATATATAACTATATAAATTATATATATTTAGCTCATATTTATTAATATATATTTATATGTATATATATATATATAGTAATCAAATAAGTTATGATTATATGTTTTTTACTATTATATAATAAATATTAATATATATAATATAATATATATTAATATTATAATATAATATATATATATATATATATAATTAAATATAATAATCATTATATTTATCATATAAATAATAATAAATAATATTATATCATATATATATATTATAATATAATAAAAATAAATATTATATAATATGTAATAACCTTATATATAATAAATAGTATAGTATAATATAGTGTATATTAGATTATTAATATATAATTATATATATATATTTATCTAATTAACAATCATAATATGTTACTAGACAATATATATGATATATAATAATATACTAGTACATACTCTGTATGCAACTTGTTAAATTATTACATCTTTATTATTATAATGCAATATTTAAAATATTTAGCTTTATTTTTACAATATATATACATCTTAGTATATAGTGATACGCAAGACATAATAAATATGAATAATATATATATTATAATAATTAATATATTATATAATTATAATTATATATAGTTAGTTATAATATTAATAACAAAATTATTTCGAAATATACATATTTATATATATTGTTACATATAATAATATATATTATCTATTTAATTTTAAGTATATTTTTTATTATTAATTATACATATATATATAAGATGTAGTATATTATATAACTATTATATATATACTTAGTATGTTATATAATAATATATAAATATATTATATAATAATATCATATATACTATATATATAACACATTTTTTATCTTCTTTTTTTTCTTTCTATTTTAGAGAGTTTTATCCAGTAAATTAATATTCAATATAAAAGTGATAATATATTTATATGCTTTATAATATATATATTATAATAATATTAATATATTGGTATTAATTAAACGAGCCAGAATGGATTGAGTTTGATCATCTAAGTATCAATTAATCAGATGCACTTTAAAATTACATTTTATGGGTAGAACTCCCATTTTCCCATCTCATGTGAGGACCTTTACCATTTCTGATTCCTCTAGACTCTGGAATCATCTTTCACCATCCTTCCTCCTTTTCCATTATCCTCTGTTAAGCACTCTGTATTTTTCTTTTCATTTCGTTCTTAGACCTACCTTCAGGTGGGGCGTTCAAACTCCCATCAGGAACTTGAAACCCTAGAATTCGAATTCAACTTGCATAAAACATATACTATATGATTACCAAACATTTTGAATATTAAGAGATGCTTATTTAACTTTTGCACCCGTAATAGTATACTTTTACTCCGGCTTCCGGCTCCAGCTCCGGCTCCGGCTTCCGGCTCATATGCATTCCGTCTCCGTCTCCGGAATTCCGGAATTCTGATAAAAAAAGTGTGATTATAATTAAGAAAGTTAATTTCTCACATATACTCACGGCAGAGACTTCTTCTTATTCCTTGTTATCTTCATCTTCCTCGCATCTCCTCTTTGCATTCCATGCAATCTCCCCTTTATTTTTCTTGCTGGTATCCGGCTCCGTTCCGGGTCCATCAGTGCTCTCGGCCGCGGCACTATTAATCAAACAGTAGTCTCGTTTTCTTCTTCACTCCTGATTGATTCACAACCAAGTTCTAGCTGTCTACTTTTATTTTTACATCTGTCTTACAGATTTACTTACTTGATGGGTCTCCCAGGACCACCTACCTGGGGCGTAGCGGCATGAAACCTTGTCTCATCTAAGATGACACTACCAGCTCGTTGGAAAATCACAATGGTAGGGCAAGGCATCTTGAGAGGTTTACGTCAACGTGGACGCTCTAGAATTTGATGGGGAGAGAATTAAAAAATGGGGGGAGAGGTGGCAGGGTTGAATGGTCGCGATATCATCCTCTAACGCAATAGTAGGCCGTTTCAGAAGTATCTACATAAATTATATATATATAATATATAACTTATATAATATATATATATATATATAATAGTATATATAAATATGAAGAATATATATATAAATAGTATATAGGATAAATACTCTATTATAGAATATATATAATATAAAATATACTATAATAATAAATATTGTAATAAAATATTAATGATACTTAATATTAATCATTCTATATTAAAAAATAGTATTATAAATATATAATAATATAAGTACAATATATATTCATACATATAAGTAAAGCTTAAGATAATATAAAATAGTAAAGAGTAAATATATATATATATATGATATAATAGAATATATATATATTAAGGTAATATATATAATATATATTAAGTATATAAATATAATATAATAATAATCATTAAATATATATATAATATCATAAATATATATGATATATATATATATAATATATATATATATATATATAAATATTATATATATATATAATATTATAATATAAATATAAAATATATTATCAATATATAATATATATTATAATATATATATATATATATAATTATATATATATAATATAAATATATATAATATCATAATATATATATACAAATATAAATAATATACTAAATATACTAATATATCAATGTAAATTAATTATATTATAATATATATATATATATATATATAATAATAGATAGAGTAATATAATAAGAAGATAATATAATAAATATAATAATAAATCTAACTATATATAAACTAAATAATAATAATATGCATATATAATGTATATAATTAAAAGATATATATGAAGAGACAAGCTCGAGTTGGTGTCCCTTCCACTAGTCTAAGATTTTTAGAACACGCGCAATCAGGTACCGATTGTATATATGGCCAATGACATTCATATGGAATTGGAGTGGCCTCAAGACTTCACGATCCTGAGTTACACCAAAGTAATGTCGTCTTCAGGCAAGGTATAATGGTTCAAAATAATAGATATTATAAATAGACAATAATAAATAAATAAATCAATTAATATAAAATTAAAATATAATAATAATAATAATAAATAATGCTAAATAATAATTGATATCTCAAAGCATACAGCTATAATGAAAATCAAAATTAACAAAGCCATAATAAAGTAGCACATATTATTATTGTTATCTAATTAATTATTATATCTATATATAATATTATTGGAGAGAGGGTATTGTTATCTATTATATTAATATCATTCGATCCTCAATAAAATTAGACATACTAATTATTACTCTATTTTGATTAATTATTTTGATTTTTATATTTTATCATCCTATCATTATTCATATTTATTATAGTGATTATTCTTTTCATATATATATTGATTATATATTATTATATATGATTAATAATTATTATATTGATAATATTTAATTATCTAATTATTATTTATTATTATAATTTTATTATTATTATTATTATTTATATTAAATCCAATCAAGCTGATGATATATTGACCAGGCCAACATATCGTTTTATATTTGGTTTGAGATTATCATTATAATAAGGATAATTATTTTATTATTTATTTTATATAATTTAATTATTAATATTTAATTATTTATTATTATTATTATAAACTTTTACAGGAGTGATCCTGACTCATACAGCTCGATATCACTATACTGTCCAGGTATAATACAATATATAATATATATATTAGTAAATACTATAAATTAATATTAATATATATAATATATTAAACTTATTATATATATTAATAATATATATATATAATTAGTATAATATACTATCTTAACTTTAATATATTAAATTATAATATATATATATATAATTAATAATTAAGTAAATATTTATAGATTATCAAAATAATACTATATAATATAGTATATTTAATATTACAATATAATATATATATATATATTATAATATTAATTAATATAATTATATTAATATATATATTATAATATATAATATATATATATTATTAATATATTAATATATATATACACTAATAAATAATTAATATAAATATCATATATACAAATTATATATATATATTAATTTATAAAATAAGAAGGTACCAATAATATAGAACATTAGATAATATATAAATAATTTTTATCAAGATTATTGATATAAATTCATTTAAATTTTTATTTTTTATTTCCTTACTAAATCATTAATAAATAAATTTTTTTATGCTAAAAATTTATGAAAGTGAAATAAAAAAAACATAATGATTTTTTATTGAAAAGACTTTCCTGTTGAAGACCATATAGAAACTATCATAGTTATATGATACTAGTTTGAGTAATACTTTCACTAGGCTATTATTTTCACTTATTGATTATATATATTATATTTTTAATATTATATTATATAGATATATATTAATACAATATATATATTATAAATTAATATATAATAATATTTATATAATATATATAATATAATTCATTATATTATAATACTATCTAATTAATATATATATAAATAAAATAACTTAAATATAATTTTTGATATATATTAATGTATATCTATAATAATATATATACTAATTTATAATAGTATATATATAATAATAATATACATTAATATATATTTACATAATTAAGTATATAATATATAAATATATATATTATATATATAATAAATATTATATATATTATATAATAAGATAATATATATATTAATATATAATATATATATTAATGGAATTCTCGAACCGTATATGAGGTCCGCGAATGTGTGGACGCAAGTAGGAAGACTAAAACCAGAGGGAAGATAGAAGCGGTAAAACAGAATGGCTAGAAGAGAGTGATTTTGAAAAGATGGATTAGTCTGAATTCAATTTATATTGAGGAAAATTGATAAATAGTCTGAATAATCTCACGCAAGATGTGGTAGAACAAATAATTTTTTTGAGGGGAGATGAGAGAAGAGAGATATGAGAGAGAAGATAGAGAGAGAGGAGAGAGAGGAGAGTGAAGATGAAGAAGAGTGAGAGAAGATATATATATAGGATAATGATGAGTAATAGAGTAGTGTGAGAAGAAGAAGATAGATAACTGAAGTGAGAAGAGAGATCATAGAATAAGAGAGAGAGACAGAGAGATGAAGAGAGACAGAGAGAGAGACATAGAGACAGAGAAGACAGTAATGATAGACAGTAGAAGATGAGACAGAGAGAGCTTTTTATAGTTTCAGATAGCTTGCATAAAAACAACTTTTGAAAGAAAAAATAATCGCCCAAATATCGTGTGATGATTTTAGTAACATGATAAATCTTTATAACATATTTTATAATAAGTTATATCCTTTATATAATAATGGAATTACGTAGTGGAGATTCAAAATATTATTAAACTCGATTATTCTTTTAACAGAACTTTCGGGAATATGTTAATTAATATCACCTCAGAATAATAAAAATATTAGAAATAAGGAATTAAAAATAATGATAGTTGTAGAAAGAAGGTGAAGCTGCGATTTTCAAGACAATCCAATTGAGTCTCATGAAGATAATTTTTCAAATTCTTATCCACTATGGTAGCAAGGTGTTCGGTAAAAGGCCCCTTTCATATAACTTTAATCTATTTCGTGATATAGTGGTGATATAGCGATAATTAACATCATTTAAAACATAATAAGAGAGTAGTATAGGTGATACATGATAACCCATGTTAATAATAGAAGATTGAATAGTGATGTGAAATATAATTTTAAAATACAGTGAAAATAGTGTTATCAGC
>JABUQX010136042.1:27500-30000 GCA_015478945.1 Trachelipus rathkii | reverse complement strand
TAAGTTTTGTTCAATACACAGTAATTCTGTGTCGGCTTAACAAAACTTATCATAACCTTACTGATAAAATAAATTATATAGGAAAACAACGAAGAACGTTACTAAGAATTATATCATAATTGTGGCAAATTTTTATTAACAATATCTGGCAGTGTTGCTTCATACCCATATCAAACATCAATTACTTATAAAAAAAAAATATCGATTATATATATATATATATATATATATATATATATATATATATATATATATATATATATATATATATATATATATATATATATATATATATATATATATATATATTTATATATATATATATACACGAAATGACACTATATATTCCCTGGTTAGGAATATTTGCTCAATTTCCTTCTAATTATAACTGGAGAGGAGTTTGTAGCTTCCAATTTCAAATCATAATCCTTTCTTATGGAATTGTAGTAAATCAACTGTTGTAACTTGTGATAAATTTTTTACTCTTGCTAGTTATTATTATTATTATTATTATTATTATTATTATTGTATTATTATTATTATTATTATTGTGTGTGTATTATTATATTATTATTATATATATATATGTATGTAATATTAATATTATTAATATTAATATTATTATTATTATTATTATTATTATTATTATTATTATTATTATTATTATTATTATTATTATTATTATTATTATTATTATTATTATTATTATTATTATTATTATTATTTTATTTATATGTATATGTATATGTACATACTTATAACAGTCAGCAATAATATATATATATATATATATATATATATATAACCAACTAACCTTATATATATATATAACTATTATAACTATACTCTTTACCTGTATATTATATATATATATATATATATATATATATATATATCCGTGTTACCAGAGTGCACACTTGGGTAGGCGGAATATATATATATTTATATATATATATATATATATATATATATATATATATATATATATATACTCTCCCTTTCTGTATATATATATATATATATGAGCTAACGAAAACATTAAGCATATTTTTTAATAATTATAATACGTGCCTATTTATTTGTATGAAAGCTTGTTTACATTATATTTACCAAATACTTAATTTTTAAATCACATTCCAATTGAGTAATTTCTTAGGCCCTATCATTGTTTTTAAAAATAAAGCTGTGGTTTTATAGATAAGTTTTTAAAGCATTTTTTATAAAATTTACACTTACTCCATTATGCATTATTTCAATGATTTTATGTATATAATGATAAATACCGCTTAAATAAAGTTATATAAAATTAATATTCAATATCAGAACAATCAGACACATCCGATACAAAAATTTCCAACAAACTGCCTCAAGCCACACATTTCGTACATATTTACGGGAAGAGAACGAAAGGTTTCATATATTTTCGATTATAGGTAGGACAGACTAGCCCGCTCCCTTATAAGTTGATGTAAAAAATGACGTCATTCCGCCCGGTGCAAAGAATTTTACTTCTAAGATCAGAGTAGGAGAAAGAATTTCTAAATGAATATTGCAATTATTATTGTGGTTGTTTTCTTTTAATTTATGATGCAAATAACTTCTTTTAACTTTTTATATAAAATTTTAATAATTTATTATACTTTTACAATTTAATTTCCAATTATTTAAAAGCTAAAAAAATATTGGAGTAGGAGGCACCTACCCGGCACACTAAACCTTACGGCCCCTGAGTATATATATGTAGTATATATAGTAATATTAATATATATGTATATATATAATATAATAATAATAATAATAATAATAATATATATGTATATATAATAACTAATAATATATATATATATCAAATATATATATATATATGTATGTAATATATATATATAATATAATAATATATATATATATATATATATATAATATATATAATATATATAAATATATATATAACTATATATAAATATATATGTATATAATAATATATATATATATATATATAACATATATATATATATATATATATATATATGCTAATAATATATGTATATATATATAATACGTATATATAATAATAATATATATAATAATAATAATATATATATAATAATAATAATAACTAATAATATATATAATATATATAATAATAATAATAATAGCAACAATAACAATTATATATATATATCACATATATATATATATAATAACATATATTATCTTTTAATAATAATAATATAATATAACTTAACATAATAATATATGTATATGTATATATATATATATATATGTAACATATATATATATATATGCTCAACTATTTATAATATATATATATGTATATATATATATATAATAATAATAATAATATATATATATAATATAGTATGTATATATATATATATCAATAATACATAACAATAATATATATATATATATATATATATATAACAATAATAACAATAACATATGTATATATATAATATATATATATATATAATATATG
>JABUQX010136042.1:20000-22500 GCA_015478945.1 Trachelipus rathkii | reverse complement strand
TCTTCAATATCATCTATCACAAAATACCATCCCTATTCATTATATTCTAAGCAGATTCTCTTTATTCTTATTCTTAACCTTTCGCTCAACTGAAGAGCTTCTATTCCTTGTAGGAAGTCCATTCATCCTCCTTCAAGCGTTCATTTACCTCTTCCTTTCTCCTACATATGCTTTTGATGTGACTTTCTTCCTTCTTATATAATTTCAAACATCTTTCTTTTGAGAACTCATCATTTGCTGCATTCAACCACGCCTCTTTTTCACTTTTAACCGCTTGCATCACCTCTTCAATCCACCATCCACTGTTAACATTCTTACTTCTACTTTAGCACATCTCTTTTGCCCTGCTAACAATTGCTTCCTTCATTTGCTTAAAGATTTGTTTTCAACTTGTTCTCATTCAACTGATTTACTTGCAAGAGCTCTTAAATACTTATCAGCATTACCTTTTTACACTTAACTTTTCACTCTTAATTTTAACCCACTTCCTTTCGTATCACCAGCCTCCATCAAGCCCCACTAACTGATTTTACATGGGAAACAATAACAATGATCGTTAATCCCATTCCTACGTATACCACAGATTTAACATCCAACTTGCTTCACTTCAACATCTAAGCTTCTTCTTCACCAACACAAAATTAATCATACTTTCACTTCGATACCATCTCTGCCACCAACTCTAGTATACTTATGGATACTATTGTGTTTAAAGAAAGTATTACTTACACACATACCTCTCTCCTCACAGAAATCAATCACTTTCCTATCATTCTCATTTTCTCCCGACACCCCAAAACCACCTGTTATACCATCCCTTTTTTGATCACCTATCCAACCATTCAGATCCCCCAAAACTATCAATCTAAGGCTCTACTCACCCCATCTTCAGGTATCCACAAGTCGTACTCTCTTACAATATTTCCCTCAGATAGACCATACGTCACAACCACACATACCTTTTCAAACAAACAAATTTAGCCATTAGAATTCTAGGACTCACACACACAAAGTCTACCATAGCTCTGTACCACAATTCACTCATCAAAATTGCAACTCCTTCTCTCTTCCTCTCATTCCTTTCCACTCCAGCACACACACATTTCACACCACACCACTCATTTTCACCGTTTCCTTTCATCTTTGTTTCAGTCACAGAGAGCAAATCAAATTTGTACTTTCTATATATATATATATATATATATATATATATATATATTTATATATATATATATATATATATATATATATATATATATATATATATATATATATATATAAAATTTTAAGAGAAAAATATAGAGATTGGCTCATATATATATATATATATATATATATATATATATATATATATATATATATATATATATATATATATATATATATATATATATATATATATATATATATTTACATATGCATATATATTTTTTTTTTTTGCTGTCGTTGTCTGCCGCGTTCTAGCCACCTAGGGCCGCCCTCATATTCTGCCGCCCTAGGCATTTGCCTAGTTTGCCTAGCGGTTAAGAGGGCTATATATATATATATATATATATATATATATATATATATATGATCAGGTGGCGTATATATATTTATATAAATAATATATATATATACTATATAACACCGCATAATACAACGAGAGAAACCCAGAGGGAGAGAGGCTCATAGATATATGCATGAGAAAGAATTTAAAAATTATGAATGGATTTTTCAAACACAGAGAATCTCATAAGATCACGAGATATAGATGGAATCAAAACACCGAAAGTTTTGACCAAAAATCCATTATAGATTATTTCATAGTGTCGGATTACAGAACAGTGGAGGATGTTAAAGTGCTTCCTGGAGTCAGTTTTGACTCGGATCATAGATTGGTGGTTGCCAGACTGAGGGTACAGGAAACAAAGTGGCAGGTTGGAGAAAAAAGGAAAGTGATTAAAGTTGAAGCCCTGAAAGAGGAAGGGAAGAGAGAAGAGTATGTGGAGAAAATAAAGGAAAAGTTGACGAATGTGGAGGAAACAAACATGAATTTGCAGGAAATTATTAGTGAAACCGCGGAAGAAACGCTGGGTGTGAAGTGGTATGGAGGAACGAGGAAGAAACACACTATGTGGTGGAATGAAGATGTGAAGAGAGCAGTGGGTGAAAAGAACAAGAAAATGAGAAGGTGGTTGAGGGGAAGAACAGAACAGAGAAGAGCTGAATATGTGATAGCAAGAAACAGAGCAGAGATAGTGAAGAGGGAGGCAAAAAGGCTGATGGCGGAAAGGATGGCAGAAGAATTGGGAGAGGATGCAGAGGGAGGAAAGAAGAAGATTTTCAAGCTGGCAAAAACATATAAAAAATCAAAGAAAAAGCTTTATAGTATCAAAAATAAAGAAGGGGAGGTACTTACAGCACAGGAAGAGGTAAATGAAAGGTGGACTGAATATTTTGGAGAACTCCTAAATGTAGAAGAGGGGAGGAATGTGGAAGAGGAGCAATATGTGGGAGA
>JABUQX010136042.1:5000-10000 GCA_015478945.1 Trachelipus rathkii | reverse complement strand
ATTATATATATAAATATATATATATATATATTAATAATATATATATATAATATATCTTATAACAATAATATAATAACATAATAATTAATGTAATAATATATAATATAATAATAACATATACATATATATATATATATATATATATATATATATATATATAAACAATAATATATATAATAATAACAATAACCAATAACAATACTTAATATAATAATAATATATATATTTATATAAATATATATATATATATGTATATATATATATACATCTAACTGCTCAATAATAATATATATATATATGTAATAATAGTAATAATAATATGTATGTGTGGCATAACAATAATATGTATATATGTATAATATGTAATAATATACAATAACCAACAACAAGCATAACATAATATAACATATATATAATAGCCAATATTAATAGCCAACTAATATGTATACATGTTTGGCATAATAATAATAATAATAATATGTAACAACAACATATAGCGCCAATAATAATAATAACCAATATTATATGTATTTCTGTATATGTAACCAATAACCAGTAGCTGCTGCTGCTCCAATAACCTTGTATATGTATGTAACTTATATCAATAATATAAGCATATAACAATAATATATATATCATATATGTATATAATATATATATATATATAATAACTTAATAATATAATATATAATAATAATAATATATATATGCAACAATAATATAGCACAGCACAACAACAGCCAACCAACCAGCCAATATAATATACATAATAATAATAATAATATCTAATATAATATAACAGCAACCAATAGCCAATAATAACCAATATATGTAATAACCAACCTTAATAATAATAATATAATATAGCAACATATATAATACCAACAACATGTGCCAACATAACAACAATAATAGTAGCCAATATGTAATAATATGAAATATATACTTTGTAATATCATAATAATATAACAATATGTAATAATACATGTATGTATAATACTAATATATATATATATATATATATACGAAGTATATTCGCAAAAGCATTAGTAGAACGCGATATTTGAAACCTCTGCTTTTAATTCCGAATTTTAATTTCTCTTTTAATAAAAGAAAAAAAAACTCAAGCAGAGACTCACATTTTCACACGTTTCTAATATTCAAACTTTTCTTTAACAGAAAAGAAAAATTTATGTAAAATTCTTTTCTAGATGAAGTAATTCAGATATTTGATAATTTAAAACCATATAAGTCATTGGGAAAAAACCGCGACAAAAAAAATAATAATAAAAAAAGTTTAAAAAAATTGTTTTTAGCAAAGATTTTTTTAAAAAATTTTAAAAGTGAAATTTTCAGAAAATAAGTGAAAGAATTACTCAAGTTTCAAATTAATATGTTTAATATCTGTTCTGTTTGTTTGATGTGTTTTTCTGTGCTTGTCTGAGACAGTTATTGTCAGTTTGGAGTTTAGTTAAGGATCCTGAATGTTTTAATTGTTTCTCTGTTCTTGTCAATTGTTGCTTTTGGTGTGGACCTTGTGTGATTGAATATTTCTATGTGTCTGCTTGAGACTGTGATTGACTGTTACAGTTTTAGTATCCTGAATGTTTTATCCTGTTTGTTTCTGTTTGTGCTTTTAGCAAGGATCCTGTGTGCTTTGTGTCTTTCTCTGTATTTCCCTAAGACTGTTATTGTCTGTTTGCAGTTTTTGTTTGGATCTTATATGCTTATACTGTTCTTATATTCCTATCAGAATCTTGTATTGTCTGTTTGTAGTTTTAGTTATGATCTTTGAGTTCTTTATATTCTTCTCTGTTCTTGTCTGTTTTTATTTTTAATCATGATCTTGTGCTTTGTTAGGATTCTGTTTGCTTTGAATATTATTCTGTTCCTGTCAGAGTCTGTAATCGTCTGTTTGTATTTTTTAAAGATTTTCCTTTTGTGCATCATAATATTGTCTTTGTATCTATTATAGTTTTCTTAGGTTATATATTTTTTTTTTGTTGCTTTTTTTACATGTGTATTTTAAGTATTTCTTTATTAAATTTGGAAGATTGTTTTTAGTATTTTTGTATGTTTCTATATTTGTTTGAAATTTTAATTGTAAATTTTAATACTTGCCTACTAGTTGTTTGTTCACTTATGGAAACAAAATTTTGTTTACTTTTTTATATTTATTTGTGCCTGCGAGCATTAATTTGATTTTAGATTATAATTTTTAAATTTTCTGCTGTTATTTTTTTCTTAAGACATACTCTAAACCAAAATATATTCTTTAGTATAACTCTTTCACTTGAGGGTATTTAAAAAAAAACGTTTGGCATGTTTTGGAAGAGAAATCAAATGTAAATAATATTAAAACTTCGAAACCAAAATCTTGCGACTAAAACCACAAAGGAACAACTTGAAAGAAGCTGTGCTTGTCTGTGTTTGCTTCTTTCTATGTATTTGTTTGAGAGTGCGATTATCTCTTTGGAGTTTTAGTTAGGATCTTGAATGCTTTATATACATCTTTGTTTTTTGTCTGCCTGTGCCTTCAGTCTTGATTTTGTATGTTTTGTGTGTGTTTATCTGCACTTGTCTGAGACTGAGATTGATTGTTTAAAGTTAAAGAATTTTGTTTGTTTAATAATGTTTTTGTATTCTTGTCTGTTTGTGCTTTTTGCTAGGACCATGTGTTAAATTTAAAGATTACCAATGGAAAAAATAGAAAAGTAATAGAAAATTATAGAAATATATTTGAAAGAATGCAAATAAATAAAAAAAGACTTTGTACATAGATATAAATAAAGATAAGTGATAACAATGTACTACTGTACATTAGGAACCGACCGGGGCCCCGGCCCCGGCCCCGGCCCCGGCCAAAAATCAGGAAAAACCGGGGTTAACTGTAAATTTACACTAAATAATAGAGGGTTAAATCAAACAAATAAAAAAAATATATTTTAATTCCATTACTCCTTTGTTATAAATTGATGCAAAATATATAAGCATACCTAAATATAATCAAATTTTTTTTGGTATTTACTATGATTTCAAATTAAAATTGAGGCCAAATTATAATTTTTCCGAGTTTTTAACATAAAAATATTCGAAATTTGATATATCAAACGAATTCGGAAAAGGAAATAAATATAATTGTTAAAATATTAATGTATTTATTTATTTAAATAAATATCTTCAAGAAAATCAAATATTTTCCGAAATCTCTTTTCAAAATTATTTATTTAATTGAATTAATATATATATATATATATATATATATATATATATATATATATATATATATATATATATATATATATATATATATATATATATATATATATATATATATATATATATATATATATATATATATATATATATATATATATATATATATATATATATATATATATATACTTTAGGAAATTTTGATTCTTTTGCGTCATTTATTGTCACTTCATTTTATTACTAAATGTACACAAATTAAAACATTGTTAAAGACAGTTTTTAATGAAATAAATTTTAAAAGCGAAAGTTATTTCGTACCTGATACGCGAGATCTTCAGGACTGGATTTCTTCGATCTTCATCGCCGCGTGCCAGTTGGTTCGCGCCATTACTGGTGCCGCCAAATATTTGATTTTCAGACAGCTACCTTGTATAAAATCTATCTTGGTCTCGTCGGGATGTGCTATTGCGCTGATACCACAGCGCGTGCGATTCCATGATTTGCGATACCCGTGATTGATAGCTTTCTGATCATCTTTATATTGTTGATAGCTGATGGTCTATGACATCCCGTGCAGGCTCGTATGTTGATTTTTCTCACCCAGGTTCAATCCAGCAGCTTTACGTACTGGGATGCATGTTGCTTCGCCTTTAGTTTGAGAACGCTTTTGTTATGATGTTATTGATGGAATGGTAAAATATTTTGGTAATAGCTTGCTTTAACGAATAAGGGTCGGTAATTGAGTAGTGTGAGTTCGTGTTGCGCCAGTACTCCTTTGCTCTGTTAGTCGCTTGCGTGATGAAAACTGGTGATATAAAGCATCAGTATGCGATGCATTTGTGCCAGAAGAGGCACGCACGAGGGCACGTGGAGAAAACAGAGATAGAACAGCCAATTTTTGTGTTTAGACGATTAGCCATCCAATGCAAGGTTGGCGCAAAGCTGGGCCTCTAAGGCACCGCGCGATATTCATTGCGATAGCCGTGAAGCGGCTGAATTGGCTGCTACTTGTCGGGTACCGAACTGAAGGATGAGCAACAGAGCACAGAAAATATTAGCAGGGAGGGAGTCAAAACATCACCCACCCATAAACTACAGTTTATTGCGGTAAAAGCCATGATAAAATTGTTAGTTCCATATGCTGGCTGAGAGTGGAGACAGTGGGGATCCTACCAGCCGGAGCTGAGCCTGTGGCCAGGTTACTGTCGAAAGGTTATGCTGTGCTAGATATGAGCTGTTTTAATATATGAAACGGGAAGTCCAATCTCTCATTACAACATATAACTTCTTTCATTTTAATGGCAAATATTACAAACAAATTTTCGGCTTGAGTATGGGATCCCCACTGTCTCCCCATACTCAAAAATATATATATGGAACTAATGAATTTATCATATTTTACTCCCACCTCTTATTAAACAATAGTTTATGGATTAGATATGTAGATGACATTTTTGTCTCCCTCCTTCACAACACCAACCCTAATGATGTCCTAAACTATATTAACTCTATTCATCCTTCAGTTCAGTATACGATAGAAATGCCTTCCAACAACTCTATCCTCTTCCTCGATACCTTAATCACATGGAATAACAATTACTTGCAATTTACTATATATAGAAAAACCAACATTCGCACCAAACTATATACATTGGATATCTAATCATTCCCCAAACACAAAATTAGTTGTTCTGTCATCTCTATTTCTCTGTGCCTTTATGCTCTCCCCCTCTTCTAGCACAAGAAACTAAAAACATCCACAATACTTTCAAATCACTTTACTA
>JABUQX010136041.1:0-23115 GCA_015478945.1 Trachelipus rathkii | reverse complement strand
AAGTTCCTTCTGATAGGGCTATGGCCGTGAGTGTGAATTACTAGAGGAAAGTTCCCCTCCTTGAATAGGGCATTCCCCCCGTGAAGTGTGAATTACCTAGAGAAGTTCCCCTCCTTGAAAGGGCTATGCACGTGAGGTGTGAATTACCTAGGAGAAGTTCCCATCCTTGAATAGGGCTATGCCGTGAGGGTGATTACCTAAAGAAGTTCCCCTCCTTGAATAGGGCTATGCCCGTTGAGGTGTGAATACCTAGAGAGTTCCCTCCTTGAAAGGGGCTATTGGCCAGTGAGTGTGAATTACCTAGATGTTCCCCCTCCTAATAGGGCTATTGGCCCATGAGGTGTCGAATTACCTAGAGAAGTTCCCCTCCTTGAATAGGCTATGCCCTGAGGTGTGAATTACCTAGAGGAGTTCCCCTCCTAGATAGGGCTATGCCTGAGAGGTGTGAATTACCTAGAGAAGTTCTCCTCCTTGATGGGCTATGCCCGTGAGTGTGAATTACCTAGAGAAGTTCCCCTCCTTGAATAGGGCTATGCCCGTGAGGTGTGAATTACCTAGAGAAGTTCCAATCCTTGAATAGGGCTATGCCCGTGAGGTGTGAATTACCTAGAGAAGTTCCCCTCCTTGAATTAGGGCTATTGCCCGTGAGGTGTGAATTCCTAGAGTAGTTCCCCTCCTTGAATAGGGCTATGCCCGTGAAGTGTTGAATGCCTAAAGAATTTCCCCTCCTGAATAGAACCTATGCCCGTGAGGGTGTGAATTACCTATAGAAGTTCCCCCTTTGATGAGGGCTGTGCCCGGGGGGTGTTAAAATAACAAAGGGAAGTTCCCCTCCTGAATAGGCTATGCCCTGAGGTTGTAAATACTAGAAAGTCCCCGCCTAATAGGGTATGCCGTGAGGTGTAATTTACCAGAGCAGTTCCCTCCTCTAATTAGGCTATTGCCCTGAGTGTGAATTACCTAGAGAAGTTTCCCTCCTTTGAATAGGGCTATGCCGTGAGAGGTATGAATTACCTAAAGAAGTTCCCCTCCTTGAATAGGGTATTCCCGTGAGGTGTGAATTATATAGAGAAAGTCCCTCCTTGATTAGAGCTATGCCCGTGAGGTGCGAATTACTTAGAGAAGTTCCCTTCCTTGAATAGGCTATGCCCGTGAGGTGAAGTGAATTACCTAGAGAATTCCCCTCCTTGAAATAGGGTATTGACCGTTGAGGGGTGGGAATTACCTAGAGAAGTTTCCCCTCCTTGAATGGGCTATGCCCGTAGGTGTGAATTACCTAAGAGAAGTTCCCCTCCTGAATAGGGCTATGCCCGTGAGGTGTGAGTTATCTAAGAGAAGTTCCCCTCCTTTGAATAGGGCTAGCCGTAGGTGTGAATACCTAGAGAGTCTCCCCTCCTTGAATAGGCTATGCCCGTGAGGTGTGATTACCTAGAGAAGTTCCCTCCTTGAGAAGGGCTATGCCCGTGAGGTGTGAATTACCTTAAGAAGTTCCCCTCCTTTGAATAGGGCTATGCCGGTGAGGTGTAAATTACCTAGAGAAGTTTTCCCTCCTTTGATAGGGCTATGCCCGTGAGGAGTGAATAACCTAGAGAAGTTCCCCTTGAATAGGGCTATGCCCGTGAGGTGTGAATTACCTAGAGAAGTTCCCCTCCTTGAATAGGGCTATGCCCGTGAGGTGTGAATTACATAGAGAAGTTCCCCTCCTTGAATAGGGCTATGCCCGTGAGGTGTGAAATTAACCTGAGAGGTTCTCCTCTGAATAGGGCTATGCCCGTGAGGTGTGAATTACCTAGAGAAGTTCCCCTCCTTGAATAGGGCTATGCCCGTGAGGTGTGAATTACCTAGAGAAGTTCCCCTCCTTGAATAGGGCTATGCCCGTGAGGTGTGGTGTGAATTACCAAGAGAAGTTCCCCTCCTTGAATAGGGCTATGCCCGTGAGGGTTGATTACCTAGAGAAGTCCCCTCCTTGAATAGGGCTATGCCCGTGAGGTGTGATTACCAGAGAAGTTCCCATTCCTGAATAGGGCTATGCCCGTGAAGTGTGAATTACCTAAAGAAGTTCCCCTCCTTGAAAAGGGCTATGCCCGTGATTTGTAAATTACCTAGAGAAGTTCCCCTCCTTGAATAGGGCTATGCCCGTGAGGTGTGAATTACCTAGAGAAGTTCCCCTCCTTGAATAGGGCTATGCCCGTGAGGTGTGAATTACCTAGAGAAGTTCCCCTCCTTGAATAGGGCTATATTGCCCGTGAGGTTGAATTTAACCTAGAGAGTTCCCTCCTTGAATTAGGGTCTGTGCCCCGTTGAGGTGGAATTACCTAGAGAAGTTCCCCTCTTTGAATAGGGCTCTGCCCGTGAGGTGTGAATTACCTAGAGAAATTCCCCTCCTTGAATAAGGCTATGCCCATGAGGTGTGAATTATATAGAGAAGTTACACTTCTTGAATAGGGCTATGACCGTGAGGTTAGAATTACCTAGAGAAGTTCCCTTCTTTGAATAGGGCTATGCCCATGAGGTGTGAATTACCTAGAGAAGTTCCCCTCCTTGAATAGGGCTATGCCCGTGAGGTGTGAATTACCTAGAGAAGTTCCCCTCCTTGAATAGGGCTATGCCCGTGAGGTGTGAATTACCTAGAGAAGTTCCCCCCTTGAATAGGCTATGCCCGTGAGGTTGTGAAACCTAGAGAAGTTCCCCTCCTCTAATAGGGCTATGCCCGTGAGGTGTGAATTACCTAGAGAAGTTCCCCTTTTTGAATAGGGCTATGCCCGTGAGGCGTAAATTAATTAAAGAAGTTCCCCTCCTTGAATAGGGCTACTGCCCGTTTGAGAGGTGAATTACCTAAAAGAAGTCCCTCCTTGAATTAGGGCTATGCCCGATTGAGGTGTAAATTAATATAGAAGAAGTTCCCCTCCTGAATAGAGGCTATGGCCGTGAGGTTGTGAATTATATTAGAGAGTTCCCTTCCTTGAAATAGGGCGTATGCCCTGTGGAGTGTGAATTACCTAGAGAAGTTCCCCTCCTTGAATAGGGCTATGCCCCGTTGAAGTGTTGAATTGCCTAGAGAAGTCCTCTCCTTAATAGGGGCTATGCCCGGAGGGAGTGAATTACTAGAGAAGTTCCCTTCCTTTAATTAGGGCTTAGTGGCCGTGAGGTGAATTACTTTAGAGAGTTCCCCTCCTTGATAGGGGCTATGCCCGTGAGGTCGTGAATTACCTAGAGAAGTTCCACCCCTTGAATAGGCTATGCCCGTGAGGTGTGAAATTACCTAGAGAAGTTTTCCCCTCCTTGAATAGGCTATGCCCGTGAGGTGTGAATTACCTAGAGAGGAAGTTCCATTTTTTTTAATAGGTTGTAGCCCTTGAGGCGTGGATTACCTAAGAAGTTCCCCTTCCTGAATGGGCTATGAACCGTGAGGTGGCTGAATTACCTAAAAGAAGTAGTTCCCTCCTTGAATTAGGGCTATGCCCTGGTGAGGTGTGAATATATAGAGAACGTTCCCCTCCTTGAATGAGCTCTGCCCGTGAGGTGTATTCATATAGAGAAGTTTACTTCCGTTGAATTAGCTATGCCGCGTGAGGTGTGAATTACCTAGAAAGTCCCCTCTTTAATGGGCTATGCCGTAAGTGTAGAATTACCTAGAGAGTCCCCCCTTGAATAGGGCTATGCCCTGTGAAGTGTGAAATTACATAAGAGAAGTTCCCGATCCTTGATAGGACTATGCCCGTTGAGGTATGAATTACCTTAGAGAATTCCCATCCTCTGATAGGCGCTATGCCCGTTGAGGGTTGACATTACCTAAAGAAGTTCCCCTCCTTGGATAGGCTATGCCCGGAGGTGTGAATTACCTAGAGAGGAAGTTCCCCTCCTGAATAGGGCTGGCACTGCCCGTGAGGTGTGAATTACCTAGAGAAGTCCCCTCCTTGAATAGGGCTATGCCCGTGAGTGTGAATTACCTAGAGAAAGTTCCCCTCCTTGAATAGGGCTATGCGCGTGAGGTGTAAATTACCTAGAGATGTTCCCTCCTTGAGAAGGGCTATGCCCGTGAGGAGGTATTACCTAGAGAAGTTTCCCTTCTTGAATAGGGCTATCCGTGAGGTGTGAATTACTAGAGAAGTTCCCCTCCTTGAAATAGGGCTATGCCCGTGAGGTGTGGAATTACCTTAGAGAAGTTCCCCCTTCTTGAAAAAGGGCTTGTATCGCCCGTGAGGTGTGAAATTACTAGAGAAGTTCTCCTCCTTGAATAGGTCTATGGCCCCGTGAGGTTGTGAATTACCTAGAGAAGTTCCCTCCTTGAATCAGGGCTATGCCCGTGAGGTGTGGATTTTCCCTTGAGAAGTTCCCCTCCTTAAAGGCTATGCCCGTGCAGTGTGAATTACCTAGAGAAAGGTTCCCCTCCTTTGAATAGGGGCTATGCCCGTGATGTGTGAATTCCTAGAGAAGTTCCCCTCCTTGAATATGGCTTTGCCCGTGAGGTGTGAATTACCTAGAGATGTTCCCCTCCTTTGAATGGGGCTATGCCCGTGAGGTGTGATTACCTAGAGAAGTTCCCTCCTTGAATAGGGCTATGCCCGTGAGTGTGAATTACCTAAAGAATTCCCCCTCCTTGAATAGGCTATGCCCGTGAGGTTTGAATTACCCTAGAGAAGTTCCCTCCTTGATTAGGGCTATGCCCCGTGAGGTGTGAATTACCTAGAGAAGTCCCCTCCTTGAATAGGGATATGCCCATGAGGTGTGAATTACCTAGAGAAGTTCCCCTCCTTTTGAATAGGGCTATGCCCCGTGAGGTGTGAATTAAACAGAGAAGAAGTGTCCCTCCTTGAATAGGGCTGTGCCCGTGAGTGTGAATTACCTAGAGAAGGTTCCCCTCCTTTGAATAGGGCTATGCCCGTGAGGTTGTGAATTACTAGAGAAGTTTCCCTCCTTGAATAGGGCATTGCCCGTTAGGTGTGACATTACCTAGAGAATTTCCCCTCCTTAAATAGGGCTATGCCCGTTGAGGTGTGAATTACCTAGAGAAGTTTCCCCTCCTTAATAGGCTATGCCCTGAAGTAGTGAATTACTAGAGAAGTTCGCCCTCCTTGAATAGCGGCCCGTGAGTGTGAATTACCTAGAGAAAGTTCCCTCCTCCTTGAATAGGGCTAGGCCCGTGAGGTGTTGAATTACCTAGAGAAGTTCCCCTCCTTGAATAGGGCTGTGCCGTGAGAGTGAAGTTACCTAGGAGAAGTTCCCCTCATTTAAAGGCTATGCCAGAGGTGTGAATTACCTAGAGAGTTCCCCTCTTGAATAGGGCTATGCCTTGAGGTGTGAATTACCTAGGGAAGTTCCCCCCCTTGAATAGGGCTATGCCCGTTGAGGTGTTGATACCTAGAGAAGTTCTCCCCTTGAATTTGCTTTGCCCGTGAGGTTAATACCTAGATGCCCAAGTTCCACCTCCTTGAATAGGGCATTACCGTGAGGAGAGAATTCCTAGAGAAGTTCCCTTCCTTGAATAGGGCTATGCCCGTGCGGGTGTGCATTACCTTAGAGAGTTCCCCTCCTTGAGATAGGGCTATGCCTTGAGTGTGAATTCCTTAGAGAAGAAGTTCCCCTCTGATTTAGGGGCTATGCCCGGATTGTGAATTACCTGAGAAGTTCCCCTCCTTGAATAGGGGCCATGCCCGTGAGGTGTGATTACCTAGAGAAGTCCCGTCCTTGAATAGTGCTATGCCCGTGAGGTTTGAAGATTTACCTAGAGAAGTCCCCTCCTCGAATATGGCTATGCCCGTGAGGTGTGAATTACCTAGAAGAAGTTCTCCTCCTTCTAATCAGGCTCTGCCCGTTGAGGTGTGAAGTACGCTAGAGAAGTTCCCCTCCTTGAAGAGGGCTATGAGCCCGTCAGGCATGGAATTACTAAAGAAGTTCCCCTCCTGAATTAGGGCTATGCCTCGTTGAGGTGTGAATTATATAAGAAGTTCCCCTCCTTGGAATAGAGCTATGCCCGTGAGCTGTGAATTAAATAGAGAAGTTCTTTTCCTTGAATAGGGCTATACCCGTGAGGTGGAATTACCTAGAATTCCCTCCTTGAATAGGGCTTATGACCGTGAGGTGTGATTACCGTAGAGAAGTTCCCTCCTTGAATAGGGCATGCCCGTGAGGTGCTTGAAATACCTAGAGAAGTTCCACTCCTTGAATAGGGCATATGCCCGTGAGGTGTGAGTTATCTAGAGAAGTTCCCCTTCTCCTTGAATATGGCTATGCCCGTGAGGTGTGGAATTACCTAGAGAAGTTCCCCTCCTTAATAGGGCTAATGCCCGTGAGGTGTGGATTACCCCTAGAGAAGTTCCCCTCCTCGAATAGGCTATGCCCGTGAGGTATAAATTAACCTAGAGAAGTTCCCCTCCTCTAATGGGCTATGCCCGTTGAGGTAAGAATTACCTAAGAGAAAGATTCCCCTTTTGAATAGGGCTATTGCCCGTGAGGGGTTAATTACCTAAAAATGAAGTTCCCCTCCTTGATAGGGCTATGCCCGTGAGGGTGAATTACTAAAGAAGTCCGCTCCTTTGGAAATAGGGCTATGCCCCCGTGAGGTGTTGAATATATAGAGAAGTTCTTCTCCTTGAATAGAGCTATTGCCCGTGAGGTGTGAATCAATATAGAGAAGTTTTATTCCTTGAAAGGGCTATGCCCGTGAGGTGTGAATTACCTGAGAAGTTCCCCTCCTTGATAGGGCTATGCCCGTGAGTGTGAATTACCTAGAGAGAAAGTTCCCCTCCTGAATAGAGCTATGCCCGTGAAGTTGTGAATTTACTAGAGAAGTTCCCATCCTTGAATAGGGCTCATGCCCGTGAGGTATGAAATTACCTAGAGAAGTTCTCATCCTTGAATAGGGCTATGCGT
Source organism: Trachelipus rathkii (assembly GCA_015478945.1). Lineage (NCBI taxonomy): Eukaryota > Metazoa > Arthropoda > Malacostraca > Isopoda > Trachelipodidae > Trachelipus > Trachelipus rathkii. The sequence goes on along the minus strand of JABUQX010136041.1, from coordinate 16,242 downwards.
GAGTGTGAATTACCTAAAGAAGTTCCCCTCCATGAATAGGGGCTATGCCCGTGAGGTGAATTACCTAGAGAAGTTCCCCTCCTTGAATAGGGCTATGCCCGTGAGGTGTGGGGAATTACCCTATGAGAAGTTCCCTCCTTGAAAGGGCTGTTGCCGTGAGGTTGTTGGAATTACCTAGAGAAGTTCCCCTCCATTTGAAAGGGCTATGCCCGTGAGGTGTTAAATTACTAGAGAAAGTTTCCCTCCCTTGATAGGCTATGCCCAGCGGCGCGGTGCGTGAGGAGTGAATTACCTAGGAAGTTTCCCTTCATTGAATAGGGGCTATGGCCGGAGAGTGTGATACCTAGAAAAGTTTCCCTCCTTGAATAGGGCTTATGCCCGTGAGGTGTGAATTATCTAGAGAAGTTCCCCTCCCTTGAAAAGGCTAGCCCGTGAGGGTGTGAAGTTACCTAGAGAAAAGTTTTCTCCTCCTTTGAATAGGTATGCCGTGAGGTGTGAATTACCTAGAGAAGTTCCCCTCCTTGAATAGGGCTGTGCCCGTGAGAAGTGAATTACCTAGAGAAGTTCCCCTCCTTTAATAGGGCTATGCCCGTGAGGTGTGAATTACCTAGAGAAGTTCCCCTCCTTGAATAGGGCTATGCCCGTGAGGGGTGAATTACCTTAGGTAGTCCCTCCTTAATAGGGCTATGCCCGTGAGGTGTGATATACCTAGGTTCCCCTCCTCTAATAGGGCTATGCCCGTTGAGGCATGAATTACCTTAAAGAATTCACCCTCCTTCTATGAATAGGCTATGCACCGTTGAGGTGTGAATTACCTAGAGAAGTTCTCCCCCTTGAATTTGCTATGCCCGTGAGGTGTAAATTACCTAGAGAAGTTCCCCTCCTTGAATAGGGCATTCCCGTGAGGAGAGAATAACCTAGAGAAGTTCCCTTCCTTGAATAGGGCTATGCCCGTGCGGTGTGAATTACCTAGAGAAGTTCCCCTCCTTGAATAGGGCTATGCCCGTGAGGTGTGAATTACCTAGAGAAGTTCCCCTCCTCGAATAGGGCTATGCCCGTGAGGTGTGAATTACCTAGAGAAGTTCCCCTCCTTGAATAGGCCCATTGCCCGTGAGGTGTGGACTTACCTAGAAGGAAGTCGCAGTCCTTGATAGGTGCTATGCCCGTCGAGGTGTAAAATTACCTAAGAGAGTCCCCTCCTCAGAATAAGGCTCATGCCCGGGGAGCGTGAATTACCTTAGAGAAGTTCCCCTCCTCGAATAGGGCTATGCCCGTGAGGTGTGAATTACCTAGAGAAGTTCCCCTCCTTGAATAGGGCTATGCCCGTGAGGTGTGAATTACCTAAAGAAGTTCCCCTCCTTGAATAGGGCTATGCCCTTGAGGTGTGAATTACCTAAAGAAGTTCCCCTCCTTGAATAGGGCTATGCCCGTGAGGTGTGAATTATATAGAGAAGTTCCCCTCCTTGAATAGAGCTATGCCCGTGAGGTGTGAATTATATAGAGAAGTTCCCCTCCTTGAATAGGGCTATGCCCGTGAGGTGTGAATTACCTAGAGAAGTTCCCCTCCTTGAATAGGGCTATGCCCGTGAGGTGTTAATTACCTGAGAAGTTTCCCCTCCTGAAAGGGCTATTGCCCGTGAGTGTGAATTACCTAAGAGAAGTTCCCCTCCTTGATAGGGCTATGCCCGTGAGGTCGTGAATTACCTAGAGAAGTTCCTCCTTGAAAAGGGCTATGCCGTGAGGTGTGAATTACCTAGAATGTTCCCCCCTTGAATAGGCTATTGCCTCGGTGACGGTGTGATTACCCTAGAGAAGTTCCCCCTCCTTGAATAGGGCTATGCCCGTGAGTGTGAATTACCTAGAAGGTTTCCCCTCCTTGAATTAGGGCTAGCCCGGGGGGGTTTGATTTCTTAGAGAGTTCCCCCCTTTAATAGGGGTGTGGCCGGGTGGGGGGGGGTAAACCGGGGAAGGTTCCCCTCCCTTGAATAGGGCTATGCCCATGAGGTGTGAATTACCCAGAGAGAAGTTCCCTCTCCTTGAATAGGGCTAATGCCCGTGAGGTGTGAATTACCTAGAGAAGTTCCCCTCTTTGAATAGGGCTATGCCCGTGAGGTGTGAATTAAATCCTAGAGAAGTTCCCCTCCTTGAATAGGGCTATGCCCATGAGGTGTGAATTACCTAGAGAAGTTCCTCCCTCCTTGATAGTTGCTATGCCCGTTAAGTGTGAATTACCTAGAGAAGTTCCCTCCTTAAATAGGGCTATGCCCGTGAGTCGTGAATTACGTTAGAGAAGTTCCCCTCCTTGAATAGGGGCTATGCCCGAGTAGTGAATTACCTAGAGAAGTTCCCCCCTTGAATAGGGCTATGCCCGTGAGGTGTGAATTACCTAGAGAAGTTCTCCTCCTTGAATAGGGCTATGCCCGTGAGGTGTGAATTACCTAGAGAAGTTCCCCTCCTTGAATAGGGCTGTGCCCGTGAGAAGTGAATTACCTAGAGAAGTTCCCCTCATTTAATTTAGGGCTTGGCCCGTGAGGTGTGAGATTACCTAGAGAAGTTTCCCCCTCCTTGAATAGGGCTATGCCCGTGAGGGCTGAATTACCTAGGGGAATTCCCCTCCTTGAATAGCATGCCCGTGAGGGTTTGAATTAACCTAGAGAAGGTTCTCCCCCCTTGAATATTGCTATTGCCCGTGAGGTGTAAATTACCTAGAGAAGTTCCCCTCCTTGAATAGGGCATTACCGTGAGGAGAGAATTACCTAGAGAAGTTCCCTTCCTTGAATAGGCTATGCCCGTGAGGTTGAATTACTAGAGAAGTTCCCCTCCTTGATAGGGCTATGCCCTTGAGGTGTTAATTACCTAGAAGAGTTCCCCTCCTTGAATAGGGCTATAGCCGTGAGGTGTGAAATCACAAAGAATAGTTCCCCTCCTTGAATAGGGCCATGCCCGTGAGGTGTGAATTACCTAGAGAAGTTCCCGTCCTTGAATAGTGCTATGCCCGTGAGGTGTAAATTACCTAGAGAGTCCGCCTCCTCGAATAGGGGCGTATGCCCCGTGAGGTTAATACCTAGAGAAAGTTCCCCTCCTTGAATAGGGCCTATGCCCGTAGGGTGTGAATTACCTAGAGAAAGTTCCCCTCCTTGAATAGGGCTATGCCCGTGAGGCATGAATTACCTAAAGAAGTTCCCCTCTTGAATAGGCTATGCCCGATGAGGTGTGATATATAGGAAGTTCCCCTCCTTTGAAAGAGCTATGCACCGTGAGGTGTGAAATTTATATAGAGAAGTTCCCTTCCTTGAATAGGCTATGCGTGAGGTGTGATTACCTAGAGAAGTTCCCCTCTTGAATAGGGCTATGCCCGTGAGGTGTGAATTACTAGAGAAGTTCCCCCTCCTGAATAGGGCTATGCCCGTGAGGTTGAATTACCTAGAGAAGTTCCACTCCTGAATAGGGCTATTGCCGTTAGAGGTGTGAGTTATCTAGAAGAAGTTCCCTCCTTGAATAGGGCTATGCCCGTGAGGTGTGAATTACCTAAAGAAGTTCCCCTCCTTGAATAGGGCTATGCCCGTGAGGTGTGAATTACCTAGAGAAGTTCCCCTCCTTGAATAGGGCTATGCCCGTGAGGTATAAATTACCTAGAGAAGTTCCCCTCCTCTAATAGGGCTATGCCCGTGAGGTAAGAATTACCTAGAGAAGTTCCCCTTTTTGAATTAGGGGCTTATGCCCGTGAGGTTGGAATTTACCTAGGAAGTTCCCCTCCTTGAAAAGGCCTATCCCCGTAGGTGATGAATACCTAGGAGAAGTTCCCCTTCCTTAAATATGGCTATGCCGTGAGGTGTGAATTACCTAAAGAAGTTCCCCTACTTGAATAGGGCTATGCCCGGAGGTGTGTGAATTACTAGAGAAGTTCCCCTCGTTGAATAGGGCTATGCCCGTTGAGGTGTGAATTACTTAGAGATGTTCCCCTCCTTGAAATTAGGGCTATGCCCGTGAGGTGTGAATTTACCTAGAGAAGTTCCCCTCCCTTGAATAGGGCTTTTGCCCGTGAGTTGTGAATTACCTATTAGAAGTTCCCCTCCTTGTATACGGTTATGCCGTGGGGTGTAAATTAACTAGAAAATTCCCCCCCTTCAAAGGGGCTTTGCCCGTGGGGGGGGGAAATCCTAGAGAAGTTCCCCTCCTTGAAATAGGGCTATGCCCGTGAGGTGTGAATTACCTAGAGAAGTTTCCCCTCCTTGAATAGGATGCCCTGGAGGTGTGAATTACCTAGAGAAGTTCCCCTCCTTGAAAGGCTATGCCCGTGAGGTTTGAATCACCTAAAGTTCCCCTTTTGAATAGGGCATGCCGTGAGGTGTGAAATTACCTAGAGAAGTTCCCCTCTTTGAATAGGGGCTATGGCCCATTGAGGTGTGATTACCGTAAGAGAAGTTCCCCCTCCTTGAATAGGGCTATGCCCGTGAGGTGTGAATTACCTAGAGAAGTTCCCCTCCTTGAATAGGGCTATGCCCGTGAGGTGTGAATTACCTAGAGAAGTTCCCCTCCTTGAAAAGGGCTATGCCCGTGAGGTGTGAATTACCTAGAGAAGTTCCCCTCCTTGAAAAGGCCTATCCCCGTGAGGTGTGAATTACCTAGAGAAGTTCCCCTCCTTAAATAGGGCTATGCCCGTGAGGTGTGAATACCTAAAGAAGTCCCCTCCTTGAATAGCGGCTATGCCCGTGAGGTGTGAATTTTACCTAAGAAGTTCATATCCTTGAATAGGGCTATGCCCGTGAGGTGTGAATTACCTAGAGAAGTCCCCCTCCTTGAATAGGGCTATGCCCGTGAGGTGTGAATTACCTAGAGAAGTTCCACTCCTTAAATAGGGCTATGCCCGTGTGGTGTGAATTACCTAGAGAAGTTCCCCTCCTTGAATAGGGCTATGCCCGTGAGGTGTGAATTACCTAGAGAAGTTCCCCTCCTTGAATTAGGGCTATGCCCGTACGGTGTGAATTACCAAGAGAAGTTCCTCTCCCTGAATAGGCATGCCCATTGAGGTGTGAATTACTTAGAGAAGTTCCCTCCTTGAATAGGGCTATGCCCATGCAGGTGTGAATTACCTTAAAGTTCCCCTCCTTGAATAGGGCTATGCCCGTGAGGTGTGAATTACCTAGAAGAAGTTCCCCTCCTTGAATAGGGCTATGCCCGTGAGCTTGTGAATACCTAAAGGAAAGTTTCCCTCCTTGGAATAGGCTATCCCGTGAGCGTGTGAATTACCTAGAGAAGTTCATATCCTTGAATAGGGCTATGCCCGTGAGGTGTGAATTACCTAGTGAAGTTCATCTCCTTGAATAGGCGCTATGCCCGTGAGGTGATGAAAATTTACCTAGAGGGAAGTTCCCCTCCTTGAATAGGGCTATGCCCGTAGGGTGTGAATTACCTAGAGCCCTCCTTGAATAGGGCTTGGCCCGTGAGGTGTGAATTAAACTAGAGAAGTTGCCCTCCTTGAATAGCGGCTATGCCCGTGAGGTGTGAATTACCTAAAGGAAGTTCCCCTCCTTGAATAGAACTATGCCCGTGAGGTGTGAATTACCTAGAGAAGTTCCCCTCCTTGAATAGGGCTATGCCCGTGAGGTGTGAATTACCTAGAGAAGTTCCCCTCCTTGAATAGGGCTATGCGTGAGGTGTGAATTACTAGAGAAGTTCCCCTTCTTTAATAGGGCTATGCCCGAGTGTGAATTACTAGAGAGAAGTTCCCCTCCTGAATAGGGCATTTGCCCGTGAGGTGTGGAAATTACCTAAAGAAGGTTCCCCTTCTGAAAGGCTATGCCGTGAGTATGAATTACCTAGAGATAGTTCCCCTCCTTGAATAGGGCTATTGCCCGTGAGGTGTGAATTATTACCTAGAAATGCTTCCGCCTCCTTGAATAGGGCTAGCCCGGGGGGGGGTGATATACCTAGAGAAGTTCCCCTCCTTGAATAGGGCTATGCCCGTGAGGTGTGAATTACCTAGAAAAATTCCCCTCCTTGAATAGGGCTATGCCCGTGAGGTGTGAATTACCTAGAGAAGTTCCCCTCCTTGAATAGGGCTATGCCCGTGAGGTGTGAATTACCTAGAGAAGTTCCCATTCTTGAATAGGGCTATGCCCGTGAGGTGTGAATTACCTAGAGAAGTCCCCCTCCTTGAATAGGGCTATGCCCGTGAGGTGTGAATTACCTAGAGAAGTTCCACTCCTTGAATAGGGCTATGCCCGTGTGGTGTGAATTACCTAGAGAAGTTCCCTCTTTGAATAGGGCTATGCCCGTGAGGTGTGATATACCTAGAGAAGTTCCCCTCCTTGAATTGGGCTATGCCCGTGAGGTGTGAATTACCTAGAGAAGTTCCCCTCCTTGAATAGGGCTATGCCCGTGAGGTGTGAATTACCTAGAGAAGTTCCCTCCCTGAATAGGGCTATGCCCGTGAGGTGTGTTGAATTACCTAGAGAAGTTCCCCTCCTTGAATAGGGCTATGCCCGTGAGGTGTGAATTACCTAGAGAAGTTCCCCTCCTTGAATAGGGCTATGCCCGTGAGGTGTGAATTACCTAAAGAAGTTCCCCTCCTTAAATAGGGCTATCTATGCCCGTGAGGTGTGAATTACCTAGAGAAGTTCCCCTCCTTGAATAGGGCTATGCCCGTGAGGTGTGAATTACCTAGGAAAGTTCCCCTCCTTGAATAGGGGCTATGCCCGTGAGGTGTGAATTACCTAGAGAAGTTCCCCTCCTTGAATAGGGCTATGCCCGTGAGGTGTGAATTACCTAGAGAAGTTCCCCTCCTTGAATAGGGCTATGCCCGTGAGGTGTGAATTACCTAGAGAAGTTCCCCCTGAATAGGGCTATGCCAGTTGAGGTCGTGGAATACCTAAAAACTTCCCCTCCTTGAAATAGGCTATGCCCGTGAGGGTGTTGAATTACCTAGAGAAGTTCCCTCTTTGAATAGGGCTTATGCCCTTAAGGTGTGAATTACCTAGAGAATTCCCCTCCTTGAATAGGCTATGCCCGTGAGGTGTGAATTAACTAGAGAAGTTGCAACTCCTTGAATAGGGATATGCCCGTGAGGTGTGATACCTAGCGAAGTTTCCCCTGCCTTGAATAGAGCTACTGCCCGTGAGAGTGTAAAATAAGTTAGAGAAGTTCCCTGCCTTGAATAGGGCTACTATGCCCATTAGGTGTAAATTACCTAGAGAAGTTCCCTCTCCTATGAATAGGGCTATGCCCGTGAGGTGTGAATTACCTAGAGAAAGTTCCCTCCTTGAATAGGGCTATGCCCGTGAGGTGTGAATTACCTAGAGAAGTTCCCCTCCTTGAATAGGGCTATGCCCGTGATGTCTGAATTACCTAGAGAAGTTCCCCTCCTTGAATAATGCTATGCCCGTGAGGGTTGTGAATTACCCTAAAGAAGTTCCCTCTTTGAAAAAGGGCTATGCCCGTGAGGTGTGAATTACCTTAAGAAGTTCCCCTCCTGAATAGGGCTATGCCGGAGGTGTGAATTACTTAGAGAAGTTCCCTTCCTTGAATAGGGCTATGCCCGTTAGTTTAGAATTTACCTAGAGAAGTTCCCCTCCTTGAATAGGGCTTATGCCCGTGAGTTGTGAATTACCTTAGAGAATTCCACCTCGCTTGGGAAAGGCTATGCCGTGAGTGTGATATTACCTAGAGAATTCCCCTCCTTGAATAGGGCTAGGCCCGTGAGGTGTGAATACCTAGAGAAGTTCCCCTTCCTTGAATAGGGCTATGGCCGTTGAGGTGTGAATTACCTAGGAAGTTCCCCTCCTTGAATAGGGCTATCCCGTTGAGGTGTGAAATTACCTAGAGAAGTTTCCCCTCCTTGAATAGGCTATGCCCGTGAGGTGTAGAATTACCTAAGAAGAAGTTTCCCCTCTTTTGAATAGGCTATGCCCAGATGGTGTTGAATTACCAGAGAAGTTCCCCTCCTTGGGATAGGGCTATGCCCGTGAGGCGTGTGAATACCTAGGAGTTCTCCCTCCTGAATAGGGTATGCCCCTTTGAGGTCTAAATTACCTAGAGAAGTTCCCCTTTTTGAATAGGGCTATTAGCCCGTGAGGTTGATTACCTAGAGAAGTTTCCCTCCTTTGAAAAGGCCTATCCCCGTGAGGTGTGACATTACTAGAGAAGGTTCCCCTCCTTAAAATAGGGCTATCCCGTTGAGGTGTGAATTAACCTAAGAAGTTCCCCTCTTTGAATAGGGCTATGCCCGTGAGGTGTGAATTACTAGAGAAGTTCCCCTCCTTAATAGGGCTTTGGCCGTGAGGTGTGAATTACCTAGAGATGTCCCCCTTCCTTGAATAGGGCTATGCCCGTGAGTGTGAATTACCTAGAGAAGTCCCCTTCCTTGAATAGGGCTATGCCCGTGAGGTGGAATTACCTAGAGAAGTTCCCTCCTTGAATAGGGCTATGCCCCGTTGAGGTGTGAATACCTAGAGAAGTTCCCCCCTCCTTGAATAGGCTATGCCCGTGAGGTGTGAATTACCTAGAGAAGTTCCCTCCTTGAATAGGGCTATGCCCGTGAGGTGTGAATTACCTAGAGAAGTTCCCCTCCTTGAATAGGGCTATGCCCGTGAGGTGTGAATTACCTAGAGAAGTTCCCCTCCTTAATAGGGCTATGCCCGTGAGGTGTGAATTACCTAGAGAAGTTCCCCTCCTTGAATAGGGCTATGCCCGTGAGGTGTGAATTACCTAAAGAAGTTCCCCTCTTTGAATAGGGCTATGCCCATGAGTGTGAATTAACCATGAGAAGTTCCCCTCCTTGAACAGGCTTTAGCCCGTTGGTGTGTATTACTTAGAGAAGTTCTCCTCCTGAATAGGGCTATGCCCTTGGGGGTTTGAATTACCTATAGAAGTTTCCCTCCTTGAATAGGGCTATGCCCTGAGGTGTGAATTACCTTAGAGTAGTTCCCCTCCTTGAAAAGGCCTATGCCGTGAGGTGAATTACCTAGAGAAAGTTCCCCTCCTTAAATAGGGCTATGCCGGTGAGGTGTGAATACTAGCAGTAAGGTTCCCCTCCTTTGAATAGGGCTATGCCCGTGAGGTGTGAATTACCTAGAGAAGTTCATATCCTTGAAGGGCTATGCCCGTGAGGTGTGAATTACCTAGAGAAGTCCCCTCCTTGAATAGGGCTATGCCCGTGAGGTGTGAATTACCTAGAGAAGTTCCCCTCCTTGAATAGGGCTATGCCCGTGAGGTGTGAATTACCTAGAGAAGTTCCCCTTCTTGAATAGGGCTATGCCTTCGGAGGTGTGAATTACCTAGAGAAGTTCCCCATCTTGAATAGGGCTATGCCGTGAGGTGTGAATTCAAGGAGAAGTTCCTCTCCTTGAATAGGGCTATGCCCGTGAGGTGTGAATTACCTAGAGAAGTTCCCCTCCTTGAATAAGGCTATGCCCATGAGGTGTGAATTACCTAAAAAAGTCCCCTCCTTGAATAGGGCTATGCCCGTGAGGTGTGAATTACCTAGAGAAGTTCCCCTCCTTGAATAGGGCTATGCCCGTGAGGTGTGAATTACCTAAAGAAGTTTCCCTCCTTGAATGGAGCTATGCCCGTAGTGTGAATACCTAGAGAAGGTTCATATCCTTGAATAGGCAGCCGTGAGGTGAAACCTAGTGAAGTTCATCTCCTTGAATAGGGCTATGCCCGTGAGGTGTGAATTACCTAGAGAAGTTCCCCTCCTGAATAGGGCTATGCCCGTGAGTTGTGAATTACTTAGAGAAGATCCCCTCCTTTGAATGGCAGCCCTGAGGGGTGAATTACCTAGAGAAGTGCCCCTCCTTGAATAGGGCTAGCCCGTGAGGTGTGATTACCCTAAAAAGAAGTTCCCCTCCTGAATAGGGCTATGCCCGTGAGGTGTGATTACCTAGAGAAGTTCCCTCCTGATAGGGCATGCCCGTGAGGTGTGAATTACCTAGAGAAGTTCCCCTCCTTGATCTAGGGCTATGCCCGTGAGGTGTGAATACCTAGAGAAGTTCCCCTCTTGAATATAGCTATGCCCGTGAGGTGTGAATTACTAGAGAAGTTTCCCCTCCTTGAATAGTGCTATGCCCGGTATGTGTGAATACCAAAGAAGTCCCCTTCTTGAATAGGAGCTATGCCCTGAGGTATGAATACCCTAGAGAAGTTCCCCTCCTTGGATGGGGCTATCCCGTGAGGTGTGATTACCTAGAGAAGATCCCCCCGAATAGGGCTATGCCCGTGAGCTGTGAACCTAGAGAGTTTCCCCTCCTTGATAGGCTATGCCCGTGAGGGTGATAACCTAGAAAAAGTTCCCCTCCTTGAAAGGGCTATGCCCGTGAGGTGTATGAGGTGTGAATTACCTAAGAAGTTCCCCTCCTGAATAGGGCTATGCCCGTGATGGGTGGGAAATTACCTAGAGATAGTTTCATATCCTTGAATAGGGTACCCGTGAGGTTGTGAATTACTAGAAAAAACCCCCCTCCTTGATAGGCTATGCCCGTGAAGGTGTGAATTACCTTATGAGAAGTTTCCCTCCTTGAATAGGGCTATGCCCGTGAGGTGTGAATTACCTAGAGAAGTTCCCCTCCTTGAATAGGGCTATGCCCGTTAGGTGTGAATTACCTAGAGAAGTTCCCCTCCTTGAATAGGGTTATGCCCGTGAGGTGTGAATTACCTAGAGAAGTTCCCCTCCTTGAATAGGGCTATGCCCGTGAGGTGTGAATTACCTAGAGAAGTTCCCCTCCTTGAATAGGGCTATGCCCGTGATGTGTGAATTATCTAGAGAAGTTCCCCTCCTTGAATAGGGCTATGCCCGTGATGGTGTGGAATTTACCTAGAGAAGTTCCCCCTGGAAAGGCTATCCCCGTTGAGGTGTGAATTACCTAGAGATGCTCCTCTCCTTGAATAGGGGCTATGCCGGTGAGGTGTGAATACCTAGAGAGAAGTTCCTCTTGGAATAGGGCATTGCCATGAGGTGTGAATTTACCTAGGAGAAGTTTCCCCTCCTGGATAGGGCTATTGGCCGATGAAAGCAGTAAATCATGTCATCTGCACTTAAGTCGACAGCCAGCGATCTATAAACGCTCGTGAGGTGTAGTTGAAATACCTAGAGGAAGTTCTCCCTCTCGGAATAAGGGCTATGCCCTTTGAGGTCTTAATTACCAGAGAAGTTCCCTTCTTGAATAGGGCATGCCCTATCGTGTGAATTAAATCCTAGAGAAGTTCCCCTCCGAAAGGCCTATGCCCGTGAGGTGTGATTAACCATAGAGAAGTTCCCCTCCTTTTAAATAGGCTATGCCCGTGAGGTTGTGAATTAAAGAAGTGCCCCTCCTTGAATAGGGCTATGCCCGGTGAGGTGTGAATTACCTAGAGATATTCCCCTCCTGAATAGGCTATGCCCGTGAGGTTTGAATTACCTAGAGATGTTCCCCTCCTTGAATAGGGCTATGCCCGTGAGGCTGTTTGAATTACCTAGAGAAGGTTCCCACTCCTTGGAATAGGGGCATGCTCCGGATCCTAGGTAGAATTTACCTAGAGAAGTTTCCCCTCCTTGAATTAGGCGTATGCCCGTGAGGTAGTGAATTACCTAGAGGAAGGTTCCCCTCCTTGATAAGGCTATGCCCCCGTGAAGGTATGACTGACAATTACCAGAGGAAGTTCCCTCCCTTGAATAGGCTATGCCCGTGAGGTGTGGAATTACCTATAGAAGTTCCCCTCCTTTGAATAGGGCCTACTGCCTGTCGATCGCTTATACGTGAGGTGTGTGAATTACTACGAGAGAGTTTCCCTCCTTGAATAGGGCTATGCCCCCGAGATGTGAATTACCTAGAGAAAGTTCCCCTCCCTTGAATAGGGCTATGCCGTTTGTAGGTTTGAATTACCTAGAGAAGTTCCCCTCCTTGAAAAGGCTATGCCCGTGAGGTGTGTGAATTACTTAGAGAAGTTCCCCTCCGTGAATAGGGCTATTTGCCCGTGAAGTTTGAATTACCTAAAGAAGTTCCCCCCTTGAATAGGGCTATGCCCGGGAGGTGTGAATTACAGAGAAGTTCATATCCTTGAATAGGGCTATGCCCGTTGGGTGGGTTGTGAATTACCTAGAGAAGTCCCCCTCCTTGAATAGGGCTATGCCCGTGAGGTGTGAATTACCTAGAGGAAGTTCCCCTCCTTGAATAGGGCTATGCCGGTGATTGGGTGTTGAATTACCTAGAGAAGTTCCCCCCCTCCTGAATAGGCTATGCCCGTGAGTGGTGAATTACCTAGAGAAGTCCCCTCCTTGAATAGGGCCGTGCTGCCGTTGAGGTGTGAATTACCAAGAGAAGTTTCCCCTTCCTTGAATAGGCTATGCCCATGAGGTGTGACATTACCTAGAGAAGTTCCCCTCCTTAATAGGGCTATGCCCGTGTGAGGTGTGAATTACCTAAAAAGTTCCCCTCCTTGAATAGGGCTATGCCGTGAGGTGTGAATTACTAGAGAAGTTCCCCTCCTTGATAGGGCTATGCCCGTGAGATGTGAATTACCCAAAGAAGTTCCTCCCCTCCTTGAATAAGGGCTATTGCCCGTGAGGTGTGATATACCTAGAGAAGTTCCATATCCTGAATAGGCTATTTTCCCGTTGAAGGTTTTTGATTACCTTAGTGAAGTTCATCCTTGATAATAGGCTATGCCCGTGAGGGGTCGTAATTACCTAGAGAAGTTCCCCCCCTTGAATAGGGGCTATGCCGTTGAGGTGTGAATTACCTTTAGGGAGAAGTTTCCCCTCCTTGGAAGGGCATGCCCCGTAGGGTCATGTGAATTAACTAGAGAAGTGCCCTCCTTGAATAGGCTATGCCCGTGCGGTGTGAATTACCTAAAGAAGTTCCCCTTCCCTGAATAGAGCTATGCCGTGAGGTAGTGATATTACCTAGAGAGTTTCCCCTCTGAATAGCATTGCCCAACCGCCGCGTAGGGTGTTTTGATATTACCTAGAGAAGTTCCCCTCCCTTGATTAGGGCTATGCCCGCCGGAGTGTGAATTACACCAAAGGAAGTCCCCCTTCTGATAGGGCTATGCCCGTGAGGTGGTTGGAATTACCTAGAGAAGTGTCCCTCCTTGAATAGGGCTATGCCGTGAGGTGTGAATTACCTAAAGAAGTTCCCCCTCTAAATTAGGGCTATGCCCGTGAGGTTATGAATATACCCTAGAGAGAGGAAGTTCCGCCTCCTTTTGAATTAGGGCTATGGCCCGTGAGGTGCTGAATTACGTAGAGAAGTTCCCCTCCTTAATAGGGCTATGCCCGTGTGAGCTGTGAATTACCCTAGAGAAGTTCCCCTCCTTGAATAGGGCTATGCCCGTGAGTGTGAATTACCCAAGAAAAGTTCCCCTCCTTGAATTAGGGCTATGCCCGTGAAAGGTGTGAATTACCTAAAAGAAGTTCCCCTCCTGATAGGCTATTGCCGTTTCCGTAGGTGTGAATTACCTAGAAGAGTATATCCTTGAATAGGGCTATGCCCGTGAGGTGTGAATTACCTAGAGAGTTCCCCTCCTGAATAGGGCTATGCCCGCCTGTTGAGGTTGTGAATTACCTAGAGAGTTCCACTCCTTTGAATAGGGTATGCCCGTTTGTGCGTGTGAATTACCCTTAGAGAAGTTCCCTCCTTGAATAGGCTATGCCCGTGTGGTGTGAATTACCTAGAGAAGTTCCCCTCCTTGAATAGGGCTATGCCCGTGAGGTGTGAATTACCTAGAGAAGTTCCCCTCCTTGAATAGGGCTATGCCCGTGAGGTGTGAATTACCTAGAGATGTTCCCCTCCTTGAATAGGGCTATTGCCTCGTGAGGTGTGAATTTACTTAGAGAGTTCCCCTCCTTGGAATAGGGCTATTGCCCGTGAGGTGTATATTACCTAGAAAGTTCCCCTCCATGAATAGGCTATGCCCGTGGAGGTGTGAATTACCTAAAGAAGTTCCCCTCCTTAAATAGGGCTATCTATACCCGTGAGGTGTGAATTACCTAGAGAAGTTCCCCTCCTTGAAGAGGGCTATGCCCGTGAGGTGTGAATTACCTAGAGAAGTTCCCCTCCTTGAAATAGCTATGCCCCGTACGTGAAGTGGTGAATTACTCAGAGAAGTTCCCCTCCGCTGGTAATAGGGCTATGACACGTAATGGTGGTGAATTACCTAGAGAAGTTCCCCTCCTTGAATAGGGCTATGCCTATGTGAGAGGTGAATTACCTAGAGAAGTTTCCGTCCTTGAATAGGGCTTTAGCCCGTGAGGTGTGAATTACCTTAAAGAAGTTCCCCTCCTTGAATAGGGCTATGCCCGTTTGAGGTAGTGAATTACCTAGAGGAAGTTTCCCTTCCTGTGTTGAATAATGCTATGCCGTGAGGTGGTGGAATTACCTAGAGAAGTTCCCCTACTTGAATAGGGCTATGCCCGTGAGGTGTGAATTAACTAGAGAAGTTGCCCTCCTTGAATAGGGCTATGCCCGTGAGGTGTGAATTACCTAGAGAAGTTCCCCTCCTTGAATAGAGCTATGCCCGTGAGGTGTGAAATACCTAGAGAAGTTCCCCTCCTTGAATAGGGCTATGCCCGTGAGGTGTGAATTAACTAGAGAAGTTCCCCTCCTTGAATAGGGCTATGCCCCGTGAGGTGTGTGAATTACCTAGGAAAGTTCTCCTCCTTGAATAGGGCTATGCCGGTGTTGTGTGTAAATTAACACTAGAGAAGTTCGCTTCTTGAACTGAGTGATATGTGCGAAAGTGTGGTTTGTGTGAATTTACCTAGAGAGAAGTCCCCTCGGTCAAATAACTCTTTTGGTATTATTTTGATGCGTGTTTTATGTCATAACTGTTATGACTGATGTCGTGAAAATTTGTGATATGCCTTTATAGAGAAGTTTTCCTCTATTCTCTTATGTATTACCTGTTAATGTATTGTGTGCTTTTTTTTAAAGTTGGGGCTAGTGATTACTGTGTTAGCAATTATTCTGACGTTTTGTGGGAGGATCTGGTTTTTTTGTGAAAGGGATGTGTGTGAGGAGTGTTGATCTAGTAGAGGTGGTAGCCGTCGCTCGTTGAAGTTAGTCGTTAGTGCCGTGAATTATTATTATGCATATGGAGATGAATGATGCGTGTGCATGGTACGTATGATGCGAATTACCTAGGAGATGCGTTCCGTACTGCCATATTGTGAGTGATAAGAGGGCTTAATGCCTGCTGTTAATGGATGTGAATGATCCTAGAGGATAGAATCTCCGCCATCCGTAGAAGATAAGGGTTATGGCCCGAGTGTGTTATGGGAATTACCTAGGAGAATGCCCTCGCTTAGTATAGTAGGGCTATGTCTGTGAGGTGTGAATTACGCGGTTAGTGTGTGAAAAGTTCCCCTGATTGAATAGGGCTATGTCCGTGAGGTAGGTGAATATTATCTAGGAGAAGTTCCCCTCCTTGTGATAGGGCTATGGCGCGGATGTGAGGTGTGGATTTACCATAAGAGAATTACCCGTGCCAGATACGGGCATCACCGTTGATGGTGTGATACATAAGTAGAGTGCTCCATTTCCTGAATAAGGCATATGCCACGTATTGTAGGACATACGTAGAGAAGTTCCGCCTCTTATGTGATAATAGGGCTATTAGCCGAAGATGGTGTGTTGTATTATTGTGGAATACCGTAGAGAAGTTCCCCTCCTTGGAATAGGACTATGCCCGAATGTAATTTACACTAGAGTAATTATGCACTCCAATGAATAGGGCTTCGCCCTTGAGGTTCTTAATATCCTAGAGTATAGTTACCCTTATCTGAAAATAGGGCTATGCCCGTAGTGTGAATAATTACTCATAGATGATAGTTCCTACCTTCCTTGAAAAGCTCATTATCCCCGTTGAGGGATTGTGTATATTTAACCTAAGAGTATAGTTTCCTCCTCTTAAATAAGTAGGCTATGCACCGTGGGTGTGAATTACTTAAAGAAGGTTCCCTTCCTGAATAGGTTCTTATCTTAATTTACGTGATAATTGTGTTAAATTTACTCTAGAGAAGTTTCCCTCCATTGAATAGGGCTATGCCCGTGATGTGAATACTAGAATGTTTCCCCCATGAATAGTGCTTTATGCCCACGTGATGGTTGTGAATTACCTAAGAGAAGTTGCCTCCTGCCTTGAATAGGGCTATGCCCGTGTGATGTGAATTACCAAGGTGAATTACCTAGAGACGTTCCCCTCCTTGAATAGGGGGCTATGCCTGGAGGTGTAATTACCTATGAGAAGATCCTCCTCCTGAATAGGGCT